>PVKA01031839.1:0-25884 GCA_004027165.1 Ctenomys sociabilis | reverse complement strand
TCATTAATAAGCTACTTATGCATTCTATGATTTCAAACTTGGTGGATATTCTGCACATCTAAGATTAAGAATCCAGTTTAGTGACATCTGCACATCTAAGATTAAGAATCCAGTTTAGTGACAACTACACATACAAGATACAGTCTGGAAAAAAAGACATTTTGTGGACAACTGCAAAAGCTGACTATGGATGTGTAACAGTACTGAATCAATGTTAAATTTACTGGATTTGATAACTATACTGATATTAAGTAAAAATAGTCCTGGCTTTTAGGTCATGCACAGTTAAAGTACTTAGGGATGAAATGTTACAATATCCAAAATTTACTCATATGGCTCCAAAAAACATTGTGCATCTATGTGTGCATTGAAATCAAATATCATAATACCAAAGTAAGCTAGGTAAAGACTCAACAGGGCTTGGTGAATTACTCTTAGAATTTTCAAGTGTTAAAAAAAAGAAAAGAGTTGAAGTTAAAAGGCAACACTGTCCAGAAATTTTCCTATTTCAGTTTTAAAATTTTTTCCTGATAGCTACTATGACATCTACAGTACCTATTGCAATTAATTAGATAAAAACAGGTATGTTCTTTATAGTGTTTCTCCAAAATAAGTTAACATTAGTTAGAATCAAATAGTACTTTCCATTTTTAAAAATTGGGTATCAAATATGGCAGAGCTGGGCATGGTGATGCACACCTGTAGATCCAGCACTTGGGAGGCTGAGACAGGAGAATTTTTGCAAGTTTGAGGCCAGCTTGGGCCACAAAATAAGTTTAAGACAAGCCTGAATTGCAATATTGAGACCCTATCTCAAAAAAGACAAAAAACAAACATCGCAGACAAAAAAGAAGGGCAACCAACACCACATAATGTATCTCAGGAATAGTTCATACTTCATTACATACTATAGGACTATACTAAAATTTATGTGCCATCCCCTATTTTTACAAAGCTTAAATTATTCAAGAAAGGGCTGGGGAGACAAGACAGCTTGGCAGTCTAAGCACCTGCCTAGCAAACCCAAGGATTCAGGTTGGATCCCCAGTACTGTGCATTCTGTGCCCACCCCAAAACTGGGCATGGTTTTGCACACCTGTAATTCCACTGTTGGGGAGGCTGAGACAGGAGGATCACTCCAAGTCTGAGCTGCCTAGTAAGACCGTGTACCAAATAAATAAATAGTTTTTATGCACCTTTCAAAGTATCTAAAACACTGAAAAAAACTGACCATTGCATTTAACTAAGCCTCAATTCAGTTCAACATGATTTCACCATTGTTTCTTCTATCTCACTCCCACATATTTTAAAGATTTTCTTGTGATCTTAATATATTTCTCACCATGAAGGCAGTGAGGTCACATTATGCAAACATTTTATTTCTACTAATTCACCCTGTAAGCTCTGAAGGTCAAAACTGGAAGATTTCAACGGCACAGACACTACTCAGAGGCATAAGCATACACCTTCCCAGGGAGCACCAAGCAAGGCTCTGGCAGGGAGCTGTCCAGTCACAAGGCTTCTCTCTCCCCCACACACTACCAAGTTCTGATCCTAGTGTTCATAAAGTACTTTTTGTGTAACAGAGCCCCTAAGGTGAGCCAACTTATAAATCTGGTGCTTAACTAAGAAAACTTATTTTTAGAGTTCCCGGAAAAAAATTATGGTATTTTGCACTGTTGTCCAATGCAATAAACATACACTATACTTAATCATGTTAAGGGATTTTTAATAATAATTAATACTAAAATCTATTTCTTCTTTAAGTACAAGAACAAACTTCACAGAAATGGGGATATAGCTCAGTGATGCAGCGCTTGCCTAGTAATTCCCAAAATCAAAGAAACCCCCCTAATTTCACTACCTAATTCTAACATGTAATGCCAACATCTGTGCACTTTTTTTCACTATTATGCGGTAAGAAAACGACACACTTTAAAGCAGAGGTGACTTCTTTCTAAAAACCATATACAGAAACACCATCTTTATTTCTCCCCCTCTGTATTGTCTGACCTGACCTGATCTAACCCAATTCCCACATTCCTCATACAGAGTCAGAGCTACAAGAAATTTAGAAGTCACACAGCCAACTTCTCCCTCAAGCTCATAAAGCTGATGGCTGGAGACGCCCATTCAGTGAGTTCCATATGCTATAAATTCCCTACTCTACATTTTCAAATTTTTATAGAAAGGTGGAGATTTGATTATACACGGAAGTTTTAAAAAGACAACTTTTATAAACCAGTATGAAAATGCAGTGAATAAATCCACTGAGTATTAAACTAAACATGTCTGTGATGTCTGTGGTATTTAGAATTCTCAGTGGTGAGCTCTGAATCCCACTGTTTTGTGTTTTTTTTTTTGAAGGGGAATTGTACTTAGGACCTTGTGCTTGCCAGGGAGATGCTATGCCACTGAACAATATCACTTCCTTAAATTGCTTTTTTAAAATACTTCTCAATGACCTCTGGAGGAATCCCATAAAACTGGGCCTCTTCTTTACAAAATTTTTTATACAATTTATAATTTATTATCTCATATCTTATTTTTCATAATCTGTACCCTTGATAGTTTATATTTGAACTTTTTCTTTAACAAACACTGCATCAAATAAAAACTTGAGTCAAGCCAGGCATGGTGGCACAGATCTGTAATCTCAGCTACATGGGAGGGTAGATTAGGAGCACTATAAGTCGGAAGCCCACTTGGGTATTTTAGTATGACTGTCTCACAGTAAAATAAGAAAGGGTTAGGATGAAGCTCAGTGGTAGTATGCTAATTTGCCCAGATGTGAGAAGCCCCGTGTTTGATGCCAGTAAAAAAAAAACCACACACATATCCCATACCCCAGAGTACATATTTGAAACTTACTCTTAACAATAACCAAAACAAACAAGCAAAAACAACAACAAAAAACCCACAAAAAATGTAAAGCTTCTATTCTGAGTTTTCAATTTGTTTTCTTAACAGATAAAAAAATTTTTCATTCATAGGATTAAGATATAAATACTGATGAAATTAGTGAATTATTTATTTTGTATCAGTGTAGACTTAGTCACAGATGAAACAAAAGTTTCAATCACATCAAGGTACAATTCCCAGGGGCTGGTGAGATAGCTCAGTGTACGAAAGTGCCTGATTAGGCAAGTGCAGGGACTGTGATTGGGTCCCCAGCACCACATGACCAGTCAGCTGCCCCCCAGGATGGCTAAGCTGGCCACAGATTCCCGACATAGTGGCATATGCCTGTGGTCCCAGCACTGGGGAGGTTGAAAACAGGAGGATCAGTATGAGTCTGAGCTATGTAGTGAGACTTTGTAACAACCAAATACATTTAAAAAAAAAAAAAGATACAATTTCCAGTTGGCCGCTCATACCTGTAATTCCAGCACTAGGGAGGCTAAGGCAGAAGGATTGTTGCAGACTAGCCTGGGCTACACAGTAAGTCCTAACCAGCCTGAGCTGCATAGAGAGACCTTGTCTCAGAAAGACCAAAAAGGGGAGGGTGATACAATTCCCTAGAGCCCACTTTTCATGCCATATATTATTTTATTTAAAAGATTAACACAGAATGGTTAGTATGTTTTACACTAAGATTTTTAAAAAGATCTCTTGAATTTTTTAATTAAACTCAAATCTGAGAATCGTATTTTAATGACCTTTCTTAAAATGTAAATATTGGAGAGGAATATTTGTACTAATAGTGTTTGTACAGGATATCATGTCTGCATCTTGTACTATGAATAACCACTATGAAGACAACAATATGCAATGTATTAATTATTGAAACTGTCCTACTAATCAGTTTTGAAACTGTCTCATTGCTATTTGTTTCTCAATAAAATTAATAAAAGTAAATATTAAAAAAAAATAAAATTTTTTAAAATGCAAATATTCTTCATAAAATTCTAAATGCAAAGATTATCTTTAATACATTCTAAGGAACTTGCTTAGTTAAAACACTCCAGTTTCAAAAGACTATGTAGCTTCACAGAAAAACTGATGCCCAAAGGCTATCCTATAGTTGTGTTATAATGTTTTATTTTTTAGAATCAAATGAAGGCAAAAAACTCTTCCCAGAAACTTCAATGTGTGTACTCAAGAAGTCATCCCAAGACCTATCATCTCTGGACAAATAAATGCTGCCCTAAACACTATATAAGAAGATAATATAAAACATGGTACTCTGATGTTCACACACCCTCCATGAGATAGAGAAAGTGTATCAGGCAGTTTGGAAGCTGAAAATGTGGACGAATGCTGCCTATAATCCTGTTGTCCTCAACAGCTTCCTAGCCACAGTGGCCTTATGCTGCCAATTGTCACTGTTTCATAATCCTGAGACACAAGACTGTGTCACCTCAACCCTGCCATGATCTCTACCTGTTATCTAGACTCTGTAAGTTGCTTTGATCTATTTCAGCCAAAGTTGACAAGCAGACTTCCAGTATGCCCTTCAATACAAAGTGACAGAACTCTGGGCTTCAGAGGGCAGCTATTCCAGCTTTAAACAAACCTGAAAAACCACAAAAAGGTCTTTTCTAACTTGACTATCTGGTCTGTGGATGTTTTCAAAGTGCCCTATTGAATTTCTCCAGCAATTACTTCTGAACAGATAACAAATTACCATTCAAAGCATTTAATTCTAAAAATCAGAAGCAAAAATCATTTAGCCCTACTTTTACCAAAGAGGAAAATCAGATTTATGCTGAAAAGCAATTTTTACTAGGAACTTAGAAAACAACAGGGTTTCGTATTTATTCAGTTTTAAAACAATACAAGGTTTCCACATTCACAGCATTTTCTACACCTTTTTTGGCTTCTTTCTCTGCATTGAAATTGTTTTAAATGCATAAGCATTAAAAGATTAAGACTGCTGGCACTTAAAATTAACAACAGTGCTGTCTGCAAATAGCCTTTCTTAAGACTATGATTCTGTAATAAGCAGTTATAATCAATGCTACATAAATATAGTAGAAATTATTATTTATTCATGAGATAAAACTTGGCATTCAAGAACTGTTTTCAGTCACCTTCAGCAACTCTTTCGCAAAAAAAAAAAACAAAAAAAAAACATTGAAACCAGTGTTTTAAGAAAGTATCATACATAAGCCAATCTGACAGAAACACAAATGAAAACAAAAAATGTATAAGCAACTGTAATCTTTTACTCTTAATAATGCCCAACTAGTGGTGGACAAAAAGATTCCAAGTGTTTTGAAACTGGAACTCATTTATTTGAATAAGAAGAAAGCTGAACTGTTAACTAGTTAAACCAGCAAAATCTGATTTCTCAAGGGTCACCTAAGCAGGCTTTCTTTCTTGGGCTGTCTCATACAGCCATACAAACCCTAAGCAGGGGGCTGGCTACCTGTGAGGAGCTAGTTTCCCTTTGGTCTTTCAATAATTAAACTTCCTGCAGGGTTACCAAACAGATCCACCTAATTGCATTCTACCTAATTTTGTAAACTTATCAGACTGCTATTTCAGTAAGTTTACATGGGAAGTATACCATACTCCCTTGGGAATGAATACATTTCCTGATAAATAACTGCTTCTTTATCTTTCCAGAGTGACTTGAAGCATAACTGTTGTGTGGGAAAGAAGAAAGAAAGAAAAAGGAAGGAAGGAAGGAAGGAAGGAAGGAAGGAAGGAAGGAAGGAAGGAAGGAAGGAAGGAAGGAAGACAAACAGAAAGGAAGGTTACCTATCAAATCAAGTGGTATTCTACGTAGAAGGCACTCTAAAGTTTGGAAGGCAATCCTGCTAGTCTTTATCTTTTGATAAAATCATCGATCAGACTATGTAGCTGATTCGTCCAGCAGAAAAAAGTTTAATCGCCAACAAAATATGAGGCTCACAATTTCTTATACTGTACTGTACAGAGACAGGCATTATCTAAAACCGACTCCAAAACCAATCCAATTTGGATCTGTACTCAAGCAAACGCTGTCAACCTGGAATTATTTTAATCAAGTCCTCCTTTCAAACATAAAGTTCTTTCACTGCGTCGTTACTCATACAAAACTGAATGCTCGAAATAGCTTCCTCCAGGCAAGGACTCCAGATACCAAGTTTGTCAAACCTGCCCCACCCCTTCAAAGAGCGGGCGCCTGGAACATTTTAACGCGCTCCATCACGTAGTAAGTGCGGCTCGGGCAACTTCAGACTGACGCCGGTAGCTGCACATTTTCCAGGACAATTTTCTTAAGTGGACTATACGTTATTTACAGTAGCAAACGTCACCAAGGCTCAGGGGCAATAAAGAGAAGGAATGAGGAGCCACGGCCGCTGTAAGATCGCCCTCCCGGCTCGCTCGCACACTCTCCCCACTTCCAGCGTGAAGTCGGCACACGCCAAGAATTCTGCAGTCCCCCGCCTCCCGCGGCTACGCAGTGGAGGCTCTAAGTGAGAGTCGCGAATCGCTCGCTGCCTGACGAAAACTCCCAGAGTAACAAAGGCTGCGCGGGGCACGGCCAGCGTCCCCCGAGCCCCCGGCGGGATGCTCGGCCGCAGGCTCGCCCCGCCCCTCCCCCCGCCAGAACCCTCCTCCCCTCCCCCATCGACCCCGGGGAAGTCCGGCCGACCCGGACGCTCTCGGATTCGCCACTCACCGAGCTTTTCCACTAACTTGAGCATCACCCCTCCGATGTGCACCTCGCCGGTCACTCGCAGGGTGACATCGCGGTCTAGGTCCGTCACATGGACGCTGAGTTCCCACGTCCCGTCCGCATAGCAGCCATCTGGCATCCTTATCCCGTCCAGAGCCATGGCTCCTTCCTGCGAGCGCGGAGGAAATGGCTCTCGTCAGCGTCACTCCCCCTGAGGCGCGCAGATCCCACTCGACTCGCCGATCCGGCCGCGCTCGGGACCAGGAGGGGACCCGGCGGGACAGCACCCGGCCCCGCCTAGCGGCCGCGACGGCTTCACCTGCACCCGGCGCCCCGCGCCCCACTCACCGCGCGCTTCCACGCTCCGGCCCGGGGCTCGCGCGGCGGCGGCGTCCGTGTACGGCTGCCCAGCCGGCCCGTGCTGCCTCCGGCCCGAGCCCTAATGGAGTCCGGCGGCCGCGGCCCCTCGCCTAGCTCCCGCGCTCCACCCCTCTCCCCGCCCCTCAGCCGGTCCGGCCGCGGCCCGCGGCCCGCGCCCCCGCCCGCGCCCCCGCCCGCGCCGCGGCCGCTCTGAGGAGGAGGGGGGGAAGGCGGCGGCGGCGGCGGCGGCGGCGGCTGGGGGCGGGGGGCGGGGCGGCCGGCCCGGCGGGCGGGGCGGGGCGGGGCGGGGCGGGGGGCGCCGGCGGCAATCTCAGCCCCGCGGAGCGCTGCCCTTTTATGGAAATGAAGGACCCAGCGCCGGGATCACATCCAACATCCGGGCTCTCGCCGGCTGGACCTGAGGAGGGGGAGCGGTGCAGCGGGCGCGGGGGGCGGCGGGTGCGGGGCGCGGGTGCGCGGGCGCGTGCTGTGGGGATGGCCGGGGCCAGCCCGGAGCGGCCCCGACGGCGCGGGCGCGGGCCGCGGGAATGTGTTCGGGATGTAGAAGCTAAGTCGTCGAGGCCCAGCTGGCCCAGAACGTCCCACAGAAAGAGGAGCAGCCCGCAGCGGGGCGAGCGCAGACTGCCTGGCCGCGGCCCTGGGCGCCCGCCCGCCCGCGCTGAGCCGGGTCCTGCGGTCGGGGCCGCTCCCCTTGCCCGGTCTGTCAGGGCGTGGGCGCACGGCGGGCCCTTCCATTCGAAAGTCGGGGCTGAGGCGCGGGGCGGGCAAGGCGCGCTCCCTGAGCCCGGCCGCGCCTGTCGAGGCGGGGGAGCCCGCGGAGCCGCAGGAAGGCTTTCCGCCCGCTGCCACCTCCCCATTTACCGCGCGCTGTTTGAAAGGACTTTAGACGTGGCAGGGCTAGGAGAAGTTTATGTCCCAAAGACTCGTAAGACACAATGTCTCAGGGTGGTCTCCAACTCTCAGACACTTCGGAGGGGACCCACCAGGCAGAAACCCCTTTGTTCATCAACATGACCAGAAACGGGTCCCTTCGAGAAAGATGGAGCCCATAAGAGGTGAAAGCCAAATTTAGTCCTATGCCAAGGGTTTGGCACAGAAAAAAAAAAAGGAAAAACCACTAGAGTGATTTTAGTTAGTCATCATGGAGAAATTGATGCCTTGTCTCTGGTCTCACCACTGTCCAATTATTTCTACTCATGGATGCTCCAAGTTCTTCTCTTGGAAGCAATAAGAATATCCAGGCAGGAGGGAGTATTTATGTAATTTGTGCTGAAAATATACAGGACGTTTTTAATAACTACTTGTTAGGATTTTTTTTTTAAGGTGGAAAATCAAACATGCACCTGTAAAACCAGGAGCTTGGCTTTTGCTATATGCTGAGAAAAAAGACGAGAGAAATGCACCAAAATATTAAGGAGCTATCTATGTACGTAATGAGATCTTGGGAGATTTTCTTATTTTTATTTTCTACGAACTTGAAAAGTTTGCACCTAGGACTTTTTTTTTTTTTTTTTAATCTTTTTATTTATTTGGTACAGGGCTTGTGGTTTGGACTCATAGAGATCCTCCTGTCTCAGCCTCCCCAGTGCTGGGATTAGAGGTGTGCACCACCAATACCTGTTTTCAGGGCCAGCCTGCGCTACTGGGGATCCAGGTGCAGCTATCTCCCTAGCCAACTCCTAGGACTTTTCTGTCACCACCTAGAGTTGCATTCGGCACACTGATTTCTATGCCTGTGATTACATTTAGCACCACAGGCACAAGGGAGAGAGCCTTGTGGATTCTTGGGCAGGATCTTCAGAGGTTCCTTTTGTAGTTTTCAGAATCCCTAAATGAAATTTGAGTTCTTTTAGAGCAGGGACCTCAGATTCTTTGCTTTGTCCAAGAATTTACAAATAACACGGCACAAAGCAAATGGAACATACACTGATAGCCTGTCAACTCTGAAGTCAAGTTCAAGAGGGACATCTTGTGCTTGGGAGATCTGCAAGCACTAGGGTCTGAGTTCAATCCCCAGTTCCACCAAAATAATAATAATAAAATAAAATTGTATCTATGTATTTTCTGCACCGTACTCTCTAGAGGTTGATGGCAGTGGATAAAGATGAGATAACATATATAATAAGTGGTACAAAGCAGGAAAAAATAGAGGATGGAGAATATAGAGGTTGAAGGGCTACTTAGGTTGTGGTGATTAAAGATGGAGCTGGGAAAAGGCTAGAGTTGTACCTTAGTGACCTGTGTACATGTTCTAGAAAGATCCGGATTACTACAGCGTCTCAAATCACCTTCTACAGCGACAAAAATATCTACATCCTTCTGAGTATTTCCTTTCCTTTGATGAAATTGTAGAAGCCTCTGTTGTGGCTTTGAAGTTCTGGAGTCCACTTTATTTTCTGAACAGCCCTCCACCACAGTGCCCGCTAGTTTATTATTCTGCCCTTAATTCATTTCCATGAATGTTCCTACACTTAATGGTAAAGGGTTAATATTATAAATAACTAATCCATTTCTTAACGTTTCAAATAGCTGGATTATGGCTTTATAAAGTACTTGACTAGCTTTAGAAAATCAGCTGATGAGTGAGCAATATCATGCACATAAAGTCAGGGACCTGCTGCTCAGAACCTTTGGAGGAAATGTTAGGGTGACTGCAGCTGGTCCCTTCGGGCCCGGCCCTCTCTCTGAGCATTTAAAGCTGTTGCTTGCCTTGAAGATTAAAGAGAAACTGGGATTCTTTTTTCTAGGTTATCAAGTGAGATCTTCAAATGCATTTCTTAAGTATTTACTTCTACCTAAAATTTTGTGATGTATTTAAGTGTAGGAGAATCTTATCTGAAATCCCCCTCTGGGATCTCTAAGACAGGCAATACTTGTAGTACTTACATCATACTGAAAAGTAGCTGAGAACTCCAGTGTTTGGAAGAACAGCTCAAGCATTGAAAGCAGCAATACCCAAATAAGGTACCAAGCACTGGCTTTAGATTTAGAGCGAATGATACCTCCCAGATCTGCCGTCAAATGCAGCCCTGGGGCTTGGAAATCCTCAGGTTGACTTCAGCATTTTCTCTGAGCCTACTTATGCTGTGCTTTGAAAGGGCATTTCTAAAAGGTTAACACAAAATATAATCACTGGGCTTGAAATGAGGAGAGAAGTTGGGCTGGAGAAAATAAGAGAGGTTTTGTGTGAGTATGAATGTGTGAGAGGGGGGTTTAAACCTTTGATATGAGGCCAGCAAGATGGAATGCGATGAGTTATTGCTGTCAAATGCCAGGTGAGCAGAATTCTTTCTTTGTCTTGGGGATTGCCAAAAATGGAGCATACTAAAAAAAAAAAAAAAAAAATGGAGCATACTGATAAAGCCACCACTGAGGCAGAAATCACAGGCTGCAGGGTGTAAACCAAGAACGGGGTGGGAGGTTGGCTCTTTTTTTTTTTTTTTTGAGAGAAGTGGGTGGTCCTCATAAAAAGCAAGAAAACTGGAAAACTAAAAAACAAGGAACATTTTCTAAACATAGGTCTGTTTTCACACAGACAAAAGAAGGGCTCTGAGATAATGAAATTGCTAAGAAAAGGGAATTGCCCTGGTTGCATTTACTGCTTTAATTATATAGAGGGGTTTTTGTAGAAAATCATGGGGTGTGATACCCTATTTTTTCCCTTGAATTAATTTTGAACACTGGGACATCTTGTGAAATGTTCTGAACATACACATACACGCATACACACACATCAACAACATGGTAGCTAATTGTGTACTCAGGAACTAAGGATAGACCTGTAGGTGTGTAACATATGTCACAAGGTCTTAGTGAACATCTATCTGAAGTTGACGTTTAAAACATCAGAAAGGATATCCAGATATGAAAGAATGAAAGTAAGACTCCTACATCATGTCAGATACAGCTAAACTAGACACAAATCATAGACTTATAGTGTAAGATGTAAAAGTATGATTCTTAAAAGAAAATGCAAAACTAAAGCTCTGTGATGTTTGATTAGAGTTGGTTTCTTAGATAAGATATCAAAGCATAGTGATATAAAGAAGGTTTGCTAAGTTGGGTTTTATAAAAAAATTTCAAGGAACAGCATCACAAATGTGAAAAGAAAAATAGGAAAATTTTTTGAAAATTTGAAAATCTTACATCTTTTAAGGGACTTCTAGCTAGAACTGTAATAACTTTACCATAATTCAAGATAAATGACTAAAAATAGGCAAAAGTTATAAACAGTTCTTCAAATGAGATACACAAATGACCAGTAAGTACATAAAAAGATGCTCAACAGCATTAGTCATCAAGGAAATGCAAATCAAAGCCACAATGAGGTAATACTTCAAAACCACTAGAATAGCTATAATTTTTAAAAAATGACAATAGCGTGCTGGCCAGGATCCAGGGAAATTGCAACTCATATATTCCTGTTGTAGATACAAAATGGTCACTTGTTTTGAAAAATATATTAGGCAGTTCTTCAGAAAGTTAAACATAAGTCAGGTGTGGTGGCGCATGTCTGTAATAATAGCACTCGGGAGGCTGAGGCAGGAGGATTGTTGTAAGTTCAAGACCAGTCTGGGCTATGAAGTGAGCCCAAGACCAGCATAAACTACAAAGTGAGAGTCTGTCTCAAAAAGAAAAAAGGAAAAGTTAAACATAAAATTACTATATGCTGTGGTGTGCATCCTCCCCAAGTTCATACACTGAAATTCTAGTTTCCATAGCTTTATAGTATCCTTAAGTAGACCTTTAATGGGATCATAAGAGAACTCATTGATCAAATCACCAGTTTTAAAAAGTTTGACACTCATTGAGCATTCTCAAGAAATCTCTCTTGTTTTGACCTTGGATTTACCAGCATTTAGAACCAAGAGAAATAAATTATTCTGTTTATGTATCAGTCAGTGCTTACTAGAGGAACAGATAGGCACACAAGTATATCAGATTTTATAAGACTGGCTCGCAGTGGCTGCCCACAAGGTCAGGGATGGAAGAATGCAGGACTGTGTGCTGGAGAGCCGGAGGATGCAGGGGAGGGCCTGGAACTCTAGAGTCCCAGCCAATTCTGCATCTGGAAGCCAAAGGGTTTATGCCCAAAGTGGAAGGATCAGATTCCAGAGGAATACAGGAGAGACATTCCAGGTGAAAGGGGAAGACCAGAGCTCCTCTGAAGAATAGAAGCAAGCCTGCCTTCTTTGTTTCCCTTTTATTCCACTCAGATAGCAAGTCTAAGGGATTCATTCAGGTGTGGCCTAAGGGATTTACCCGAGACAGAAGACCCGCCCTAGTCTTCTGTCTTCAGTAAATCCCTTAGGCTACACCCAGAGCTATGCAGGTCCAGTTTAGTTGGCCATTTCTTACTCAAATTCACAAGTCAGTCAATGGTTTATAAATTACCCAATTTCTGGCATTTTGTATTAGTTGCCATATAACAAACAACTAAAACAACATATAAACCAGGAATTCTACTCCTAGGTATATACCTAAGAAAACAAAGTATTTATGCATAAAAACTTGTACATGAAGGCTGATGATGTCATTCAGTGTAGAGTGTCTAGCATGGGTGAAGCCCTGGGTTTGATCCCCAGCACTGGAAGTAAAGAAAACCGTCTTGTAAATGAACATCCGTAGTGTCATAAATGATGAAAATCATCTGAATTTTTTTTCATGGAGTGAATATATATATATATATATATATATATATATATATATATATATATCCATGCAATATTATTCAGCCAAAAAAAAAAAAAATGCAGTGCACATTGAGCCTTGGGTTTTGCTCCTTCAGCCCCACAAAAAGTAGTGGAACATGTTACAAAATAGATGAGCTTTGAAATCATACTAAAGTGAATAAAGCCAGACACAGAGTCTAATATTACAATGGTTTCATTTCTGTGGAATATCCAGAATAGGCAAAACCCTAGAAACCAAAAATAGATTAGAGGTTGTCAGGAGCTGAGGGGGTTTGTGAGGAGAGAGAGGGGATCACTCCTAATGGGTGCAGTATTTATTTTGGGGGTGATAAAAGAGCTTTGAAATTAATGATGATGACTGCATAAGGCTGTGAATATACTGCTACCGACCAACTGGTACCTTCCAAAGGGGTGAATTTTATGGTATGTGAATAATATCTCAATAAAGCTATATTCTAAAAAGTGACTCATTAACAAATCAGATGGGAGAAAAACAAAAAGACTAAATTGTGGGCTGGGTGTAATGGTACATGACTGTAGTCCCCGTATTAGGGAAGCTGAGGCAGGAGGATTGCTTTGATTTTGAGACCAGCCTGGGCTACAAAGTGAACTCAAGTCTAGCCTAAACTGCATAGTGAAACCCTGTCTCAAAAGATGCCCCCCCAAAAAAAGGCTAAATTGTGAAGTATATGGTCATTTTCAGTACTGTGATAGTCTAGATGCAGAAAGAAAGTCATTGACAAAGCCACAGAACATTTTATGGTGATGGTAAAATTAAGGAAACCTCAAGGAGTAGGGGGTTAAATTAGGCCAAGTGAACAGAGATGGGAAATCATGAGGCAGAATGGAGGTCAAAGCAGAACAGAGGTTATTCTCTGCGCTGAAACCCAGTCTTTTGAAGGATGTGCATGCTAGCAATATCAGGAGAACAATGGTCAATAAGATTGGTCTGCCAAAAATATACATAATGAATTGAAAGAAGTGTGGACTAGAATTGAGATGGTTGGTTTAGAGTCCATCCATAGCACAGAGAGGAGAAAAAAAGGCTTTGGTAGCTTAAGTAATACAGAACAGGCAGTGAGGAAGATTCCAACAGAATTATAATCAAAAGCTTCTGAGAAAAAAAAAAAAAAAAAAAAAAAAAAAGCTTCTGAGGGTTTCTGATGTTTCCCAGTGTTGTGCAGGACATGTTAAATGTTCCTCAAGATAACTTCAAGGGTTTTTTTATTATTATTTTCCTTAATCAATGGAAGCTAGCAGAAGTTATTTGCCTACATAACTTGTTTTAACATACACAGTTGACATGTGGAAGAACTGAGATTAGAATTTAGATCTTGAAAATGCAGTCAAAGATGCCTCACAGTGTTCACATTCAGGTGACCGGAAGAGCAGTGGAGTCGCTGAATGGGGAATGGGTGTTGAGAGATGCTGACTTCAGAGGGCACGAGGAGGATGAAGAGTTTTATGAAGAAAAGTTCAAGACTGGGCATGGTCACGCGTGCCTGTGATCCCAGCCCTTGGGAGGCTATAAACAGGTGGATCGCTATTAGCCCAATCTAGTAGTGAGACCTTGAACACCCTGTAGACCCTTCCCTAAAATAACATAAAATAAATGTTTGATTTGGGGGTCAAAGTGGGAATAGTTAGAGGGCAATTAATTAGATAGATAAATGTGGCAACATGCCAGAGAATATCAAATAAAGAGATTAAAACAGAGGCCAGGGCTGGGGAAATAGTTCAGTGGTCTAAGTGCCTGCCTGGAAAGAGCAAAGACCCAAATTTGATCCCTGGTGTGACCAGTACTGGACAGGCTGAAACAGAAGGATGACTATAAGTATGAACTGTGTAGCGAGATCCTGTAACAAATAAATGAAAATTAAAAAAAAAATACATATAGGTGAGCTTCATGGATGGCTCAACCCCCCAAGTAAGCCTGACACTTGGGTAACAGCACCTCAAAGGGCAACTAAGGTAACAGAGAAGAAAGGATCAGAGTTAAGGGGAAAACAATCAGGTTAGTCCAGTGTCTAGTAAGCCCAAAACAAAACAAACAAAAATAAAGGAACTGTGTTACAGAAGAAGAGGAGATCCACAGTATCAAATGAAGCACAAAAGTTCAACAGAAGTGTGGCCTGTGAAAGTCACAGCCCTGTGGAGGACAGTTCTAGAGCAGATGGAGCACAGATTTCAAAGATTTAAGAAAAGGGAAGTTGGTCAAAGGAAAGCAAGAAAAAAAGAATGTTAATTTGGAGGCGCTGCAAAAGCAAAGACACTTTCAAAACCAAGGAGACATGAGTAAAGGTTCTGGAAAATATAAAAGGGAAATAGTGGCTTAACCAAGATTTTTCACTGGGATAATTCCAAAGCTGTAGGGGGAAGTAGGAGTGACCCTTGCCAAGCCAGGAGGAATACGTCTCAATCTGCAAGGGCTGGCTTGGGTTATTGGAAGGCGGTGACCATCTCAGAACAATGGAGAGGCACAAATGGATAGAGCAAATTGGCACAGATACACATTTAAAGAAATGCTGTCAACATCAGTTGACAAGAGGGTGGGGCTGGCTGGGTTTCAGGCTGCTCAGGTGGACAACCTACAGGAGGTCAAATCTAGGCCAGGATGTAAGAAAGGAAGGATGTGCTTAAGAGATTATTTTGGTACAACTAGGACAGAGATTCAGAGGCCCTTAAAGGAAAACCAGTGGTGACAGCGTGGATGTGAATTTGCCTAGCCTATGAAAAATTGTACCGAAGGCCGGCTGGGCCGGGGGCCAAGGGCAAAAAGAATGGAGCCATCCTTGGGCCTGTGGAGGCCAAAGGCCAGTCTCTACAGCATTAGTTACACGCTTTTCTGTATGACACCAAGAGATCCTGCCTTGACCAGTATGTGCCTGGCTCCCTAGGTTTTTAGGGTCATGAATTGCCTAGCTGTTTCCTCCCAGTTTTTATTTATTTTTTTAGTTTTTGGGGATTGAACTCAGGCCCTTGCTCTTGCCAGGGAAGCACTTATTCCACTGAGCCATTTCCCCGAACCCTCCTCCTAGTTTTTAGAGGCAGGTAAAGTGCTGACTCCCAGCCCCCATTCTGAGAAATGATCTCTGTCCTTTGTCCTCTTGAAATGCATAAACCTTCTGTTCTTCCCAAGTCAGGAGTTGCAGTTCCACTAAAAGAGCCAAAGACAAAGTTACCTACAATTCCAATTACCCTGGGGCCAGTTCAGTCCAACTTGGAAAGACAAAAGTTCTTTTATCTAAGAAGGTCCTGGCAGGTGACAGAACTGACCAGCAGCTGAACATCGCCATCTGGTGCCTTGGAGGTGTCACTGTAAATCTTTCTCTGGAACTACATTAGATGATTCATTAAAAATTATCAAATGGAAAAGCTACCCCTGCACCTAATAAAGATAAACTATTGGTGGAAATTCATCAATATGCTGCAACATGGATGATCTTTGGGGTGTTTATACCAGGTGAAATAAGGCACACATGTACATACACAAATAATATATTATTCCACTGAGAGGAGATGTTTACTATAGTCAATATAGAGAGATTCCATGTAGAATGATGTTTTCTAGGGACTGGGAGGGTTACTTCATTAAATATAAGTTTTAAAAGATTAAAAGCATTGAGATGGATACTGGCCATGGCTGCACCATATTCTGAATGTACTTGAATACCACTCAAGTGTACACTTAAAAATGGTTCAGATGGTGAAGTATTTTTACATGATAATATTTTAAAATGATGTTTCCACTTTGGGACCCCATTTCCTCCTAGGCCAGCTGTCTGGCCTCTACTCTCATATCACCTAATTTTCCTACTTCATCTAATTCTCCCCTTGCTCCCAGATCAGTCCCATGACCATATAAATAGATTCTGCTAGCTTCTATTTAAAGACAGAAAGAAAAAAGTTTGTCTTGATCACATTTATCCTCCACTATCCATTTATTGCTAATGGTCTCCTTCAACACAAAACCGTTCAAATGAGATGCTCAGGGTAATGTCTCAATTTCCTCAGCTCTAGCTTGCATTCTGAACTCAGCCCCAAACCGGCTTCTGACAAAAACAAAGACATCTCACCCTCCAGTGTGCCTATGTGACATAAAAAAATATTTCTGAGCCAAAGGAAATGAAGAAGTAACAGAGGCCATGCTTTCTCCACTTTTCTAGCTGAAGGCATGATATAAATTCTCCTTTCCTGGAAAGAACATTAACCCTTCTAGGGCAGGATACAATACCAATGGGCTCTGCACATGAAATTTACTCCTTTAGTTTTTTCCCATATCTACCTTCTTATGGTTCCCCACCTCGGAAGCTGAATACTGCTTTCACTTGTCTTGGCAGTTTCCAAAATGTAGTTTTGCAGGGCTTGGGAGCTGCATGCATGCTAGGCGAGTGCTCTACTGCTGAGCTACATCCCCAGCCCTACCAGTGTTGGTCTTTGTTTAGGATGCTATATAGTCTAGAAATCTAGGGCTGTGCTTTGAGCTCTTTCTCATAAGGCTTCTCCCATGTGATGCATGCTGTCTGTGTTAATAAACATGTTTTTCTCTTGTTAATCTGCCTTTTGCTAAGAATTTTCAGGGGCTAAGGAAAAATTGCTTCATATCTTTAACATCTCTGTTTCTCTCGCTCCACTGAGATTGTTCATAATATTACCTATGACCTCTGATGTTGCAAAACAAACGTAACTTTTTTGATTCTTCTTTGACATTTTTGGTAACACTTGTCTGCTTTCTCTTTCTAAACTCCTCTTAGAGTATGGCTATTGTCATCTCCTTGGGTTTCTTCTGTAACTCTGTCCTCTTTTTCCAGATTTCCTTGCTGGCTCCTTCTCCTCTAGCTGATCTCTACATTATCCTTGCTAACTAGAGCTCTACCCAGGACCTCTGTTCTTTTCACATTCTCCTTGTCAGTGATATTTTTCTACTTTGTGGCTTAAAATATAATCTTTGTGCTGATGATTCTCAGATTGGTAGCCCAGACCTGTCCTTGGGGCTTCAAACTGATAGATCCATGTATAATCGTCACTTCAAATTAACATACCATGTCTAGCACTGGACTTTTCCTAACCTGTATATTTCTGCTCTGATATTTTTTATCTTGTCAAGTGGTATCAACAGTCAGCATAGATTTTCTGCTTATATGCCCTTCTCCAATGACTAATTTAACACAAAGTCCTGTGGGCATGTCCTGGAAACACCCTGAATTATCCACTTCTCTTTATCTAAGTGGTTGTTCTCTCACTTGGATGATTTATTCAGTAGTCTTTCAAGTGCTCCCTCTGATCTTTTTCCTTCCAGTCTGTTTTCTAAATGGTGACCATTTCAATCTGTACATTGCAATACTTAATCTTTCCTTAGAAACATTAGCAGCCTTCCATTACATCCTAACCATTGCTTAAAAGGTCGCACAGGTCTGGACCCCTCTTCTTCACTGTCCTCCTGCTGTCTGTAAGCCAGTTACTCTTCCATCTCAGCATACCACATTCCTAACCCTGCCCACAGGCTTTGCCCCCCCACCCCGGCTCTTTTTGGCTCTGTCTCCACTCCAACGTCACAGATAAACTTTTCCCAGCCACACATTCTACTGGATCCTTTGCCCACCCTCCAGTTACTTTCTGTTTCCTTATGTGCCTTTTCTCTTTCATGAGACACCAACAGTATGAAATGATTGCACAGCTGTTTTCTTGCTTATTTGCTTGCATCCCACCCAGTCTCCCTCTCCACTGTTTTCACTGTCAGAGTCTAAGTTTCTTTAGGAGCCTCTTGGATCTGTCCACAGTTCTATACCATGCTTTACCCACAGTTCCACACACAATTCCATGGTTTCAACCACAATTCCAGCACTATGTTCACAATTCCCATCATGTTTGTTGTAAACAGCCCCGAGGCTCTCTTTGTTTGCTTTGTTCACAGCTATACCCCCCTCCCCAGCACCCAGCACAGTGTCTGGTGCATGGCAGGTGCTCAGTCAATATTTGCTCAATGAAAGAAACAATGGAAGATGGTATTCCAAATAACTTCAGATGCGTGCCTTGAATCTATGCCTTCAAGGAACTCAAACTCTTAGCAGACCATTAGAACCAAGAGTATAAAAGTCTCTCATGAATATTGATGTGTTTTTCAGACCCACATGCATATTTGGTAATGTGGTGATTGTTGAGCTGTAAACAAACTTCAAGTGTACATAAATACTGTCCTCACTCATAGACACTATCCTCCAGTTTTCCCACTGTCCTTAAATAATTAATACTGGTCCCTGCCACCCAAGCCCCACTCCTCTTTTCCCCACAAGTTCAGTTATTTCCCAATGAAACAGAAGCTATCGGAGAATAACCCCTTTGGTTTGCTTGACTCAACCTTCAGTCCCCCTGGCATCTGCACAAAAGTGTCCTCTCTTCCTTTCCTGTCATCAAGCAGAAAATGTGCCCAGGTGTTCATCAAAGGTCAATGGACCCATGCCTGCCTCCCACTCCATCCTAGTCTCAGTTCATAAATTCTGTGGTTCTCCTTCAGATTCTCTGCTTCATCCAGAGTCTTCCTACATCACTTAAGTATGCTCAGATCACTCCCCTCCCCTGAAGTGGTGGGTGCAGGAAAGGGGAGGAATCTCCCTGTAGGCTTTACTGCTCCTTTGTTGTTATCCTCTTCTTCAGAGTCAGACTTCTTCAAACATTAGTGTTGCCTGTATACTCAGTTTGCATTTCCTCTCCATTGTCTTCCTTACTACTGAACCCAGTTCATCTTTCTCCGTTTCCTTCCTCCACCTCAGTAGCTCATGTTTGGGTTATGAATTACCTCCAAGTCCCTACACTGAAAGGACATTTTCAAGGCCCTGTGCCTGTAGGCAAATGCTCTATCACTGTCATGATCCCAGTCCTGAGAGCATTGTTCTTGAAGCAGGACAAAAGCCAGTAACTTTTATTAATGTTTCCATGCATTGAGGTCCTTAGAAAATAGTTGATTACTGGAGTTGATAGAGAATGGTGGAAGAGGTTAGATTCTGTTGCTTATTTGTCTTCTAAGAAAACAAGGCAAGAAGGGTTGAGCTGTTAAAGTCTATGGAAGGCCACTGTTTGGAATGAAAGAACCAAAATTAAATTACTAGACCTAGGTGCTATATAAACAAACATCTCTGAAATGGGCTAGTTTGAAAAAAAAAAAAAAAACTAGAGATTCACAGCAGTTATAGTGTCCATTTATCTGGGTTGTTATAAGGAAGTCTTCTCTGTGTTGGCCCCCCAAACAAACAAACAAACCTGGCATGTTTCTAGAAAAGCTCATCAGGTCTTTAATTTTTGTTTCTTTAACAGATTGTACTTGAGTAGGAAGCATGAAAGCAAATGTGTGAAATAATGGATGACAAGGACTACATGACGTGTTTTCATCTTCGTATCAGCTCTGTCTTTGATGAAATGAATAGATCCCAGACAAGGGGTACCTTCCTCCTGGGCAATCCATGCTCTGCTTGTGGGCAGAGGAGGCCAAGGGAGAGGTTCCTTTCATTGTCTTTAAGTCAAAATTGTCCTCAGACTAGTCCAGCATGTTTAGGGTGGCACATTGTGAACCTTCAGAACAAGCTCAGATAGGCCATAGAGACAACAAAGTAGCCAACAATTTTATCTGCACAACAAACCCACAATTTTACTAATGTCATATGTGTTTGATGAGCATTGTAAATCATTCATAGGAAAGGCACTGTCAGCGTCAGCACTGGTTGCACAGCTGGTTTTATAAAACAGTATTAGAGGGCATTTTAAACCTCCATTTTTCTTAACCTTTTGACACCAATAACCACTTCTGCTTGCAGCATTCCCCTTTCCTCCTATGACACCATATTTCCCTGGGTCTCCTCTCTCTCCTCAGACCCCTTGGCTTAACATGACTATGGTCTGTTGGAGGAACTTAGGTGCTGCCTGATCTTCTCCCCCAAGATCTCTTGCTGGGGCCTCATCCCATGGTTTCAAAAACCAGCTACATGTTGGTAGGTCCCCTGAACTCTTAGCCTTTTACCTAATCCCTTATTCCAGATCTCACGGGAATCCCCAGCTCAACATACATACAACTGAACCCTAGGATGTTTCTCTCGTTGGTGTGGCTCACCAATTCTATGGAGATAGGAAAAGGAGGCCTCACCTTTCCCTTTCCCTTTTGACAGCCAGAAAGGGTGTGACCTCACTGATTGCTGTCATCCCTGTCCTCTTGTTGCCCTGAGGGTGACCAGGTTAACTAGCTCCAGGGTTGTCCAGACAGCTGGTCTCTAAGCTGCTCTTCATAGCTTGATCCTGCAGGCCTTGCAGCACCCTGGCTCAGCAGGCAGCTACTCCATCTGTCCCCAGTTTGAATCTTTGGGCTTAGGGGCCCAAAGATTACTGTCACTTCCCTGAGGATCTGGGGAGACCAAACTTGACAAGAAAAGATGGGGGAGGGGTCAGGCCCTGTGGATTGAATGTTTGAGTGCGTGGATGATGGTACCCTTTTCTTTCATGACTTCTTCAAGGGTCAAAATTGCCAGGGTTTCAACAGAATTTTAGTGAATTGCAAAACTCTGGTTTGGAGTAGGGAGGAAAGATAGAAGGTAGACTCTGATTAAAGCTTGTCATGTGTAAGAATGCCAAGAAGAAAGAGATTAGTATTTGGGAGTCATTCTAAATCAGTGGATCTCAACCGCAATCAATTTTTTTGTTCCTCCAAGGAGACATTGCACAATGTCTGGGGACATGTTTTGGTTGATGAGTAAGAGAAAGGTGTTTCTGGCTTCTAGTTGATTTGGGCAAGAGGGATGGAAAAACATCTCACAATTCAATGAATAGCTCCGAATATCAACAGCACCATGGTTAAGAAACCTTGCTCTGTATAAATGTCCTAATGTGTTAAGGATGACTTGTCAAAATCAGTGCATATAGTATGTTATGTATAATTTATGGGAAATACAAATAGTAGTAGCATTTCCTGAAAAAAAAAAAAGAGAAAGAAAGAAATTGCCAGGGTTTTTGTCCTTGTCTCAGCATTAACACTGTCATGTGTTTCCTTCTAGATGTCTCCTTTTCCCTTTCATAAAGTTCATTTTATTTTATTTATTTTCTTTGTGGTACCAGGGATTGAACTCAGGACCCTGCACTTGCCAGGCAAGTGCTTATTCTACTGAGCTATCTCCCAAGCCCCTAAAGTTCATTTTAAGTCATTTTATGTGTAGGACATTAATCTTACCCTCCCTTAATTTTGTCTGAGTTTATTTTTTCACGTATATTTGTAGGCTTGTGTTGTTGCAAGAAGTACAATTTCAGGCTTCTGTAGTTGATTTTCTTTCTTCTAAAAGAGGTGACATGGATATGTGTTAAGTACTTTTGCAGTTCATAGAATTAATCATGAAGTTCAGAGTCCTGCAAGATCTGAGCATTCTGGGGGGGGCCCTATTTTAATACCCCCCAAACTAAAATTTGCCTCCCACGACTAATAACTAATTTCTTAGGAACTCTGAATTCCAATTCCAGACCTTATGCAATATGGTTTTTACTTCTTGGCAAAATCTTTGAAATAAATAATAGAGAAGGCCCCATATGTCTTCCAGTTTGTCTCCCCCAAACCAGAACGAGATCATTTCCTACATTAGGCCCATCTAATGTCTTATTTGATTTAATTTTTAATATTTTGGATGATGACTTTCACAATTTCCCTGAGGAGGCCATTTCATAATTTAATATTTATCTCCCAGATAAGGAATGTTTCCAGTAATCAACCCAAATTTTTAAATTTCATCTTGTTCTCTTGGAGATTAAGTACTTCCTCTGTGTGAAAAGTTGAAGGCTTTCAAATACAGTATTAGTACACAATTTCTCAGTAGGTAAGCTATTTCTCTCTTCTGTTCAAAGGAATTAATACCCAAATCATTGGTGTCTATTGCTTTTCTGAAAACCTACCATTTTTATTCTATCTTTTTTTAAGTAGATGAACTTTATTTTTTTACTTTTTTAAAAATTGAAGGGTTAGTGAGATAGCTCAGTGGATTAAGTGCCTGCTTAGGCAAGCACAGGGATGGGAGTTCAATCCCCAGTACTGCACGCTGGGCAGGCCCCACCTCCAGGTGCACTGAGTCTGTGACTGAGTTCAGGTGCATGCCTATTATCCAGCACTGGGGAAGCTGAAAATAGGAGGATCACTATGAGTCCGAGCTGCACAGTGAGATCCTGTACCAAACACATTGTTTAAAAAAAAAAAAAAAAGAATGATGTATGCATTTATTGTTACTGAGGACTGAACCCAGGGCCTTACATTTAGCTATTTCCCCTGCCAGTTTTGCATTTTATTTTGAGTCGAAGTCTCACTAAGTTGCCCAAGCTGGTCTTGACCTTGTGATCCTCTTGTCTCAGCCTCCCAAGTTCCTGGATCTACAGCTGTCTTAGTTACTCTTCTCTCATTGCTGAGACAAATACCCCCACACCCAAGCTGAAGGAAGGAAAGGTTTATTTAGCTCACAGTTACTGGAGGTTTCAGTCTATACTCAGCTGGCTCCAAGGCAGCCTGGCACATGGTAGAAAGGAACCTTTCATGGCAGTGGCAAAGAACAACAGCTCAAAGGGAAGAGTGGCAGCAGCTCAAGCAACTAGCTTTTCTTCCTTGCTTACACTGTGATGCAAATTACCTGGCCCAGGGCAGGTGCAGATCCACATCCACAGTAATCAAGCACAAATTCCAGAAACTGTCCCAAGACTGCATGAGGCTTTGGGGGACCACCTATACACAAACCATAACAACAGCCATGTACTATGGCACCAGCTCTAAAATGGACTGTTCATAGCAGTGGGTAACATGCCAACGTGGGAGCTTGAGAGAAGGCCAAGGACCTGCCAGGAAAAAGTGAACGGAGACAGAGCAAATGAGATCTGAGGTAGGTGGATAGAGGTCTGTTTCACCTGAGAGCAGTGGAAAGGCCACTGGATAGTTTGGCATTTTGAGGGATCTGTTGGCTGCTCTGTGATGAACCAATGGTCAAAGGCTGACATGGAAGGGAGTGGAGAAGTAGGAAAGCCAGAGGACTCCTGATCTCTGTGTGGACTGGCATGATGAAAAGCAAGACAGATTTGAGAGTCATTTACAAGGCCTGGAGATGGAATGGACATGGACAGTAAGGAAGATGGAAGTGGGACAGAACACCTAGGTTTTTACCTGGGATGCCTGAGTGATCCAGAAGCACCACTTATGGAGAGTGGGAACAAGGCCAGGTTTTTGAGAACAGGGGAACAGGAGCTCAGCCTTGAGGTGTTATCTGTGCTGGTCACTTTGAAACATGCAAGTGAAGGTGTTCAGAAGGTACCAGGTATCTGGAGCTCCGCAGAGAGCAGGGCTGAGACGATGTGCTTGTGAGCCACTGTACTACTGTCTCCATGCATATAATTATATAAATAAGACAAATTAGTATGCTAATAAGACAATTAGTGTGCTGTGTTAATGTTGTAAATAAAAATTACATGCAAAATTGCTGCACAGTTGTGTAGGCAGAACACACAGGCACGTAAAGCAGAGGCACGATCTCCCTAACAAGCAGAAGTGAGCTAGGGGAGGAATAGTGCCCAGAATAGACTGACAAGCAGCAGCCAGCTTTGTGCACTGACCTGAGGATCCCACCAATGGCTCTGTACCACTCATACTCGTCTTTATGCATTTTGATCCAGGTTCTCAGAGGTTGCTTTAATGTTTGCTTACTACCTGTGTTAGTCCTTTCAGGCTGCGATGACACTGTACCTCATAGTGGGTAATTGATAAATTTTTTGCTTATGATTTTAGAGGTTAACAAAGTTCAGAGTCAGGGTGCCAGCACATTTGGGATCTGGTGAGGGCACATCCTTCATTGAGGGTCCCTTGTGCCGTGGTCACAACTTGGCAGGAGTGGAGAACAAGCTCTTTGGACTGTTTTATAAGGGCCTGAATCTCATGTGTGAAGCAGAACCTTCTGGTGCTGCCACCCAGGAAATGCGGGTAAATATACCAGTCTTTAAGAGTTGGGAGTTTTTCTGATTTACAAATCATTACATAGACCTGAGACTGAATCTTTCTAATCTGAAAAGCCAAGATCCCAAATGCTCCATGGCAGTGCTCAGACCCAGAAAGTGTCAGGTGTCAGAGCCTTCTGAGTTTGGGATTTTGGCTTAGGGAGGCTCAGCCCTAAGGACTATAGGAAATGGTGAGAGCCTCACAACTGTCGAGTCTGCAGCGTCTCTTAGGTTGTGACATACTTCATTGCGTTCTGTGCACCCAATGCTCAGCATGCCAACATGCTGGGGTTTAGTTAGCATGACTTCCTCCCCCTTTGGAAAAAGGGTGAATTCCTGAGGCCTATAAGACAGGGTTTCCTCCTCAGGGGCCAATAATAGGTGGAGAACAAAGCAAACTGTAAAGCTGTGGAAACCTGAGGAACAGTACCAATTCAACAGGCTGGGAATGCTGAGAGACATAGGCTATGGTGCTCACAACCCCAAGAACCTATGTAGAGGGAATATCCTGGAACTATTGGTTCATGACTCAGACCAGTAGGGGGCACCATCTGGAACCTGAGGGATGTTGGTGTGGCACCCGGCATGGAGCAAGAGGCCAGGCAGAGTGACACCTGCTTACATTTTCTTGCTAGGACTAGAAGTAGGAGTTAGCCACAGTCCTACTGTGCCATGTCTGCTCATTTTTTGGCCCAAGGCTTTTTGCAGTGGTGAGAATGCTAGCCATTGACATTTTATTTGTAGTTATTAAAGTAAAATTTACAAAATCGAGGTAGTACGATGATTCAGAAATGTCCTGAGGGCTGAGAGTAGCAAAGATGTGTTCTGTAAATGAACAAGTGAAGGAGATGAACAAGTTGGGCACCCAGGTGAACATACAGTCTACTGAAATGGCTGCCAAAATCAGGCCCCTGGACCTGGACACGCATGTGAAATAAAAAGGTGTCTGCCTGGCCTGGCAAACGCAAGATCCTGAGTTCAATAGCTGTACAAATAAATTAAATAAATAAATAAAAATAAAGTGATTGAAAAATAAGTTGAATGTTTAAAACTTTTTAAAAAGTATTATAGTAAAACACATGTCAAGAACTAGAACCAGGGGGAGAAAAAAAAACAACTAGAACCAGAACCAGGGAGATAGCTCAGTAGAATAAGCACTTGCCTGGCAAGCTCAAGATCCTGAGTTTAATCCCTGGTACCACAAAAAAAAAA
>PVKA01031838.1:0-25883 GCA_004027165.1 Ctenomys sociabilis | reverse complement strand
TTTTGACAGGTGTAGACAAAGGAAGGGTTGTAGAAAGAAAAAATCAGGATGTGTGTGTATAGACAGTACAGTTGGGACAGATAACGCTGTGCTTCTACATAATTCTATGAGAGGCAAGATCTGCACTAATGGTGGTTGGACAGGATATTATGTCGGCTTTTAGTGCTATGGTCATCCACTAGGTAAATAATTATTGAATTTTTGATATAATTTAGCTATAAAGAAACCTGTAAATATAATATCATGTATGCACCTTGTACAATACCAAAACGTTATGAAAACAGTTTGCAATGTATTAATTCATCAACTCTGTATGGTTAAGGTGTTTTGAAACTCTCTGATTGACATTTGTATTTTATAAAATAAAAATAAATGGAAAAAAATAGACATCAAGGTTATTTTTGCATCTTGCCTATTATGGATAGTGCTAAAATTAATATAGAAGTTCAATTATCCTCATGAAAATGTGTTTTTCTTTCTTTCTTTCTTTATTATTATTTTTAAATTTTTATTTTATTTAAGTACAAATATCAATGAGACAGTTTTAAGATACCTTGACAAGATGGATTTGATACATTAATACATTGAAAACTTTTTATAATTTTTTGGTATCGTAGAAGGTGCATACATGATATTATACTTACAGACATTGTTATAGCATATGTCTCTTATCAGTAAATTCAGAGAGTGTAGCTGTTTACATATCTTATTTTTCTACCTGAATTACATCAAAGATTCAATAATTAATACTTTCTACCTTGTTATTTTTCTAATGGTTGCCCATAGTACTAGAAGCCAACATAATATCCTGTCCAACCACCATTAGTGCAAATCTTGCCTCTCATAGAATTATGTAGAAGCATGGCGTTATCTATCCCATCTGTACTGTCCATACACACACATCATGATTCTTCCTTCTTATACCCCTTCCTTTGTCTACACCTGTCAAAGATGGCCACTCCATTGTCATTTGACTAATTTAGATGCCTGAACTTGATGTCAGAATCCAACAGAGTCTGGCATTCCACAACAATAGTGAGTTATCTGAAGAAGTTGTGGACCATAACCATTTACAGCTCAACTTACTATTATGGCCCCGCGGCTGGATCATATGCTATTTCAGTTTGTAACTTCTTTAGAAACCTCCATATTTTCTCCCTTAATGGTTGAACTTGTCCACATTCTTCTGGAATACAAAGGAGTCCTTCCTCTCCATAAAGTCACCAGAACTAGTTATCATTTATCAATTTAAAAATATCTATCAGAATAAGGCCAATACAGTGTCTCATAGTGGTTTTCATTTGGAATATCTTGATGATTAATGTTGTCGAGGGTCTTCATGTACTTGTTGGCTATATTTTGGTTGTTTTGGAGAAATCCATCCAAGTCTTTACCAATTTTTAAAACCAGGTCTTTTCTTGCTACTGGGTTGTAGGAGTTTTATCTAAATCCTAGATATTATTACCTTATGTAATCCATAGTTTGAAAATATGTTTTCCCAATTGATTAGAAATTTTTATTTCGTTGTTTCCGTGATCTATGTATCTACACATGTATATTTGTATGTATGCATTTGGTACAGGATCTTACCACACAGTTTGGACTCAAACTGGTCCTCTTATTTTCAGTCTCTCCAGCACTGGGATTACAGGCATGTGCCATCATGCCTGATCTGGTTGGCTGGCTCAGAGCAGGTGGGGTGAGTTCAGCACAGCATGTAATACCGGGGATGGAACCTGGGCCCTTGTGCTTACCTAGGAATGCACTCAGACTGAGGAGTTATCTCCATTTAGCTATTCATTTATTTTTAAGTTTGCAACTTGAGCTTGAAAGATGATATTCAAAAATAACTCCCAAAGTACATGTTAATAAGTTCTCCTCCTATGATGTATAGCATTAAGATCGCAGACTCAAATCTTTTGTCAATTTTAAGTTGCTTTTCCTAAATGGAGTAAGATAAGAGTCTGTTTTGTCCTTACTTTTTGCATTGGGAAATCTGATATCCCCAGCTCTATTTATCATACCTTTTTAGTGTCCTTTTGAAAAATTAGTTAGTTATAGATGTTTAGATTTACTTGGGCTCTGTTTTTCATTCAACTACTCTATGTGTCTGTTTGAAAACCCCAGTATGATAAGTTTTTTTGATTACTGTACAATGCAACATATATTTAAGTCAGAAAGCATTGTGGTCCCACATTTATCTCTACCTCCCCAGAACTTCCTTGACTATGTGGGGTCGTCTGTGGTTTTAATTTCTCTTTTTGAAAAGTATGTCACTGAGATTTTGATAAAACTGCATCAAATCAATAAATCCTTAGAAACTAAAGGCACTTTTAACAATACTAAATCTTAGGATGAAATGTCTTTCCATTTGTCTTTGGCCATCTGTTCTAAATTATAGTCAAATCAACCTGAAGGGGAGGAAATGTAGGATCTTCTAGTCACATGTTCCCTGCCTGTTGTATACTTCCTAACAGAAACTGCTTTAATGAACTGAAAGAATAAATCAATGGATATTCAAGCAATTTAAATTTTAAATATGACTCAGGAATTACTGTGATATAATATTTGCAAAAGCATTGTGGTAGTTATTAATACATGACATTAAACATGCATTTTCCAAGTATTTCAAAGAATATTTGACTATTTTTCAAATGTGACTCATCTGCATATTGTTGATATTGTCATATATCAACATTTGAGTACATGTAGAATACAAAATACCTAAAAATGATAAATATCCTTCATGACATAAATGTACTTGTTTTTATATTTATTTTATCCATGTTTATTTTGGGGAAGGAAATATATTGGGGAAGCCTGTAGAGTTATTGCCACATACATTGCTTTTTAATTTGTAGCCTACCATTTTATTTACTTGTATAAAGTTATAGTTTTCTCTTCTTCAGAATAGAAGACATTTTATTCTATCTGTGCATGTTACTAATTTTTATCATTAAACTCGAGATGCTTAGGATTCATGGCTCATCGCTCATAGCCCAGAGCTCTGTTTACACAGTCTTGCAAAGTATTACTCTGTTAGTGAACCAGAAACTTTTACTCATTGTTTGGGTCAGAGTATGTTAAAAAATGTCAGAGCCGTGGAGTTAGTGAGGAAAAACAGCAAAATTTTCAGGCTTAGATAAAACTAGACAGAAGAAGCAACTTTAATAATCCTCTTCCAGGCTATTTATACATTGCACAGGAAAGTAACCCTAAAAATTCAGAGATAGACATATAATGAACTGTTTATATAAATATGGCATGAGACATTTTTTAACTCACAAATATTCAACCTTGCACACAAACTACTACTTTTTTGTGAAAAATGAGTCAAACTTGCCTTAGGAACACATACTCCAAGAGATAAGAAAATTAAAGGAAGGCAATACATGGCTTAATCCCAATTGAGATGTTGACAAAGTCTACAACTCTTTATTTATAGGATTCCCTCATGTTTGTAACTACATTAAAATTTTAAGTTGTACTTTTATAAACTGGTTCAATTGTCATGTTTCACCATATGCTTCTTAGCAGGATATAGAATTCCTACTTCAGACAGAGCCCTGTGATGTGATTCATTGCCAAGAATGATTCCTAGGTTATTACCACGTCTTTGCCATTTGGAAAACAGTGTTAACGCACTTGATATAAGTTGACAGAGTGGAAGTAGATTTTTGTGGTCAACTGTACAGTTAGAAAATACAATAAATTTCCAAAATTATCAGTAGCTGAGAATTACTGAGGATTAAATCCCCTGCATGAAACTAAGTTGAGAAGCAGATGGCTCTATACAATGTTGATGGTCCTTCGTTTCTTTATTGCAAATAAAATACTTGCTAGGTTTGGTAAAACAAAAGCAGAGCACAGCTGTCTATGAGTAAGTATTTTGATAAGGATGCTTAACCAGGCTTTAAGTGATGTAATAAAGTTTTTTTTTTCTAACTGTACATTGTCATATTGTGCTGTTACTAAACGCAATGTATCTCAATGATTAAACACCATATAATAGACTATGGGTACATTTATTTTAGAAGAGGAAGTTAAATCCTCACTATAATTTCAGGAAAGAAGAGTTTATTCTGATATGGAAGGGAATGTAAAACATAGTATTATAATTGAAATTAACTTCTGTGATCCTTCAAAATATAAAAAAAAAAACACCATGTAAAACTTTGATGAGTTCATCTTAGAATATTTCTGGAAATATGTGAAACTCATGCTGTTTGTCCAATCTGCAAAGCTAAATTGATTTTATACTTCATATTCTCTCTGGAAGTTTTCATCTCTGTGCCCCAGTGATATTTTCAAGATAATTCTAATAATTCCATATAATTCTTTGTTTTAATTTGTTTATGTATTTGCACAGGGTTTCACTATGCATCTGAGACTCATAGTGATCCACGTATCTCACCTTCCCCAGTGCTGGGATTACAGGTGTGTGCCATCACTCCACGTCTCAGTGCCTGGCACAGTCAGGATTGGCACAGCATGTAGTACTGGGGATTGAACCCAGGTCCTTGTGCTTGTGTCAGGTGCTTAGACTGCCAAGCTGACACCCTGGCCCCAATTCTGTGTAATTCTATGACTGTAATTCATGCTCTAGAGAACCCAAGTCTTAAGACATCTATTATATTTTCCCCTATTAGAAAGCCATATGAAGACAGTAACCATTTTGTTTCCTTTTATAGCCACAGTGTCTCATACAAGGTCATTTGTTTCCTTATTATTAGTCAATGAATCATTAAACAGTAATAAATGGAATGTAGTATTGACTTTCTAATAGAAATAAAGAAAGAAAGAAAACCATAGGAAGAAGAGGATAGGCATAAATGCCTTCACATGACTTTTACTTATGGAATACGGAAACTTAGTTTCACAGAGTTATATATTAGTGTCATCTATGTCAGTGGTGACAAAAGAAAACTGCTACTGAGTGGAAATATAAATTTATAGAGAAAATGTCATTGCTTATTTTATTATCAAGAATATTGCTTTTCTACTTATACTTTTGGCAAAACATTGTGTGTGCCACATTACAGCCCACAGATTTGGAGCTCTAATCTGGATGTCGTTAAAAATAATTGAAGTCCTTTGAAAATAATGTGCAGCTCTCTTAGAAGATAGACTTACAATATATGAACACTTACCATTGAGAATAGTCAGAAGAAACAATCTTAAAAATTGCTAACTGATCTATCACATAAAAAGTAACCAAGCCAATGCGGAAGGTTAGTTGATCAAACCAGTCAGCAAATGAGATGGTTCTTTTCTCTCTAAAAAATAGAGACATCTCCAGATGTGCTAAAACAATGATACCCCTAACTTTATAGCTTACAAACCTTAAAAATTATAACAAGATATATAGTACAAGAATAATTTGTCTGAGTTGGCGGCACAAACCTGTAATCCTGAAACTTGGGACTGATGCAGGAGAACTGATGCAAGTTCCAGGCCAAGTTGGGCTAGTTAACGAACTCAATGCCAGCATGAACTGCACAGTATGACACTGTCTCAAAAGTAAGTTGAAGTAAGAAATAATTTTATATAAAAATACATCAGGTTACCATTTTTCAAAAAGAATGTATCCTCTTTATAATGATAAAAATTAAAAAATTATATATTTTAAGTTTATCAAGGTAATGGTTCTATAATACTTAAAATATATAAATAAATTTTCTTTATTTTATCCTTCCACAGGATACATTGCTATTTAATTTAAGTTATATACTTGAAATATATTGATGAATACATTGCAAAACCAGCATTGCAAATGCTTTGCGATCAAATAACTATTAAATATTGCATTGATATGTGTTTATTATATAAAAAAGAAGACAAAAATATTTATAACCGGAAATTTATAATGCTTATATTCATTTTAAATGAATAAGGTTTTTCCCTGGTATTTTCCTCACACAGTTGACTTTCTTCCTTCATAGGACTTACATCAGATTTTATTTGTACTTTTGTTCACATAGCTGTCTGACATTTTGTCTCCTCTGCTAGACAGTAAGTATCAGGAGATCCAGACATATGCCTGCTTTACTTCCTTATTTGCCAGTGTCTGGAACTAGCAGAGTTTCTGAAGCAAGAAGGAAATTTCCTAGCTATTTACTGGTGAATGCAAAAATGCTTCAGCATTCTCTGAGATACATTAATTGTTTTTACCTTGTACTTGTGTATTTCATTTTAAAGACAACTGAAAAATTAAAATGCTATTAAAAAGATACAAAATTTCCAAAGATGATAGGAAATCAACAACAGTTGTCATGTTATATATTGTTACCTTCAAAGGAGATGTATGGGTTACCAGATACAGGCAATTTTTTTTTTTTGCAGCATTGGGGCATATAAAATTGATCAGAAATTAAGCATTAACTGTTCCTTTCAATAAAACAATATAAAATAGTACTTTAATTATCATATATATATATATATATGTATATATATATGCATAAATATTCTTCTTCCTTCTTTCCCTCATCCAGTTGTTCTTTCCTTTCTAACAGTTTCTTTCCCTTTCACAACATATACTATACCTTTCAGATCCAATTTTCTCTTTAATTTTCTTAAACTAAGCAGACAATATGCTTACATGTGCAGGTCTGAATTATTTTACTTATGAATATGGTCTCTGGTTGCATTCATTTATCTATAAAAGCTTTAAGTTTATCTTCTTATAGCTGAGTAATACTACATTGTATGAAAAGCACATCTTTTTTTATCCATCCCTCAGCTGATAGGCATTCGGGTTGTTTCCAAGATTTATCGAAGACAAAATATGCTGCTATACAGATGGGTATACATATGGTGCTATAGTATGATGTTTTCACTTCTGGAAAAATAGCTAAGAGGGGAATACCTGGGCTGAGTGGAGCCTCCCATCCTAGCTTTTTGAGGAATCTCCACACTGATTTCCAGGGATTATACTAGCCTATACTCCCCTGAACAATGGAGAAGGGATCTTTTTCCCCAAAGCCCTTCCAGCATTCGTTATTGGCTGACTTCTTGACAATAGTGATTTTTTTGTGAGGTGATGTGAAATTTCAGTGTTGTTTTCATATGGATGTCTTCAATGACCAATGACATTGAATATTATTCTCTCCTCCTGAGCATGTTACTTTTAAGATAATAAAACAAATTTTTCTGAATGTGAAAATCTGAAATGAACAAGAATTTTGAAATCAGAGTATGAAATCAATTAAATGAAGAGGGATAGAGAGGATAACAGGAATTCAGAGGCACTAATACAGTACTGTGAACCACAAGTTGTAAAATGTTAATACAGGTAGCACCATCAGGGTTGGAAAAGCTATTCCGTCCCCCAACCCTTGACTTTGGACAAAACCCTAGAGACAATCTTCTTTCCATTTTTCTCAGAGATAGAAAATAGCAAAAGCCCAGGAAATTTCTGAAGCTAAAGGCCAGATAACATGCAACCTTTTCTCCATTTATTTATTAGTTTTATCATCTAAAGGGAATACAAAACAGTTTTTAAAAAATTAGAAATGACATAAAACTTAACCTAATGAAACTATAGGAATTCAATAATAGTTGTTGTAATGCATAATGTTGTCTTCAAATCTCCACCTGAATCTTTCTAAATGCTCATACATATGGACATCTTATGCATGTAATTCAATCAGAGTGAATTCTGGGAAATGCATGCTATTATGGTTTGTGTCTAGTTTGTCTCCCCAAAGCCTCATGAAGTCATGGGGTGGCTTCTAGAGTTTGTGATTAATTCATGATCCAATGCTGATATTATGGATGTGAGTGTTACACTTGCTCTGGGGCATACAATCTGCATTACAATGTAAGAAGGGAAGATAGGCTTGCTAGCTGCAACAGCTACTGCCACTCCCCTTGCTCTTTGTTGCTTTCCACAGTCATGAAGGCTGCCTTCTTCCATGTACTACTCTGCCTTGGAGCCAGCTGATTATAGACTGAAACCTCCACTAACTGTGAGCTAAATAAACCTTTCCTTCCTTAATGTTAGGTATCAGATATTTTGTCCAAACAATGAGAGAAGAGTAACTGAAACACATGCTCATTGAAAGCCCTGAGATAGCTTAGGAACATGTCAATTATTCCTGTGAACACCTACCTAGAGCACCAGTAAGGAGCCTAGTCTATCTTCATGTTGTCCTTTTTATTTTCCTGTTGTCCCAGAACAATTTTTCGGATCATGTCATGTCATGCCATAATGTTCAATAAATGTAGCTGATTTTCTTCTACTGTGTGATATTGTGATTTTTATTCTTTATGCACAAGAAGCTCTAGTCTCTGCCAGACTCTACTATGGCTTTCATATGTTTTAGAAAATGGCTGCATACAATGGCCAACAAAATGACCCACAAAATACCAGATAGGAACAAGGTGAGAAAGATAAGAGAGACTGAAGAGCGATAACAAGACCAGGGTGCAGGGTGTAGCAAAGTAAGAGTGGCCAAAGTCAAGTTTAGATTTTTACATCAATTTTTCTTCTTTCTCTTTAACACCTTACTGCTATTTGCTGTGCTGTATCAATTATATGAGTATGCTGAAAGAAGTTCTCCCAAAGAAACAAAATAGCTAGACAATATTTATGTCTTATTCTTCTTTCACAATTTCATTCTTTGTTCTCTTCTTATCTAGCATTTTACAGCCAACCTATTTAGAGTCATTCGTTTAAATTTGCGTTGAAGATTGTCACATCACTTGATATTATTGTTCCTATTATTCTGTGGTGGAAAAATAGCTTGTTAGCTAAAATAACTGCTCTCCTCACCCTTCATTCAAAGGTTTGTTAGTAAAATTAGTTGGTTTACAATAACCCAACTGATAAATAATGCCGAGTCTAATGGCTCCCTGTAAAGTAAGGTGCAGTGGTATAATGATGAAATACGGTGCTCATGTAAGAGTAGAGCGGAAAAGGAGCTTTACGGCATGAGACTATTACCCAGCAGAGGTCCAAGAAAGACTACATTGTAGCAGCAAATACCAGGTGGGTTTGTAGGCAAAATGTTCGTCATTAATTGACTTCTTCTAGTTGACATATATGAAATATTCAGTCCTCAGTTGCCTTAAAAGGTCATGATTTAAAAGCACTGGCAATCACTTTAATCATTTTATTTCCTTGGAATGCTATGGAAAGGGTATAAGGCCAGGCCCATGCTTTATTTTTTCAGGAAAATTCTAGCTAAGATTATTAAAATTTTACATCTATTACATTCCATGCAAATGAATTTTTACATTTCATTCCTTACTGTAGAGAGGGAAATGTTGTGAAATCACATAGAATTTCTGAGAAAGTAAAGAAAAATAAAAATGCAAATAATGTATTTAAAAGGCCTTACAAAGATTACTTTTCATCATCTTGGAACCCGAGATGATAAGTCATGTAGACTTTTATGGAGCTAGTGTTCTCTTTCAGAGCTCATGGCATGAGTCTTTTCCAAGGAACTCTGCATGTTTGCCACATTCAATTCAAAATTTCAGTTGCAATTCATGGGTTTAGAACACAGAATCATGTGTGTGGCTTTAATGGATTATTTTTCACTGTCAGCTCATAATACACGTTGTTTGGGGTCCTGCTTCCATCTGTCCTGACACTCATTTTCTGTCTGATCTACTGCAATTACACATTGCACTTCAGTTCACCTTCCAGGTACCCCAGCCAAGCAGAGCACGAGCTGCTCCTTGTACATGGAATGCTTCACACAGTGTCATCTGTCTTCCGTGCCCCAGCCTGTAGGATTGAATAGCAGACACAAAAACAAAGAGCCTGATATATACTGAGAATTCAGAGTGACGTTAGTTCGTATCATTTCAGAAATCAAAACATAAATATGAGGATTTTGGTGTGCAAGAACTGTGCTGCAGGGGAGTGTGGCTTGGTGGCACAAGAATTGTGCTGCAGGGGAGTGTGGCTTGATGGCACACAGCTAATGTGTGGTTTCCTTAGGTTTAAATTCCAGCAATCTCCATTTCTATTTTTATGCTTATATTTCTCAGGGCAGCTAGAGAATCCTTGCTACAAGTAAATTCTGTATGTTCAAATTCACCTACTTATTAACAATTATTTAATGGATTTCGAAAACCTGTACTAGCAGTGTTTTCTTTCTTGATCTTTCACAAACATGCATAGAGCACAGAAAACTTTGAAAACTACCTCAGACTCACATTCCCAGTAAGGTCAAAATAGATGATACCGCTGGGGAGATAATACCTGGCAAGTACAAGGTCCTGAGTTCAATCCCCAGTATGAAACAAACAAACAAAAAAAAGGAGGGTGTTAAAAAAAATAGATGATGTCTCTCATCCCTATTTCAAATCATTTTTCAGTGACATGAGGTTATTGCCATGTCTCCTTCATTTGCATGATTTTTATTAGTTCTTCTACTGTTTAATGCAGCTCCAAGCAGTCCGAAGTATTTTCAAGTGTTTCAGGTGTGATTCACCTTGAAAAAATATATATATTGCAGCATGAACTTTGTTGTTATGCACTACAGTATTATTGTGATTTTAATGTTAATGAGCTAAAATACATTGTAAGATGACATTAAACAGAAAGCCCCAAGAAATAAGGTTATTTATTAATTACTTGGTAAATGAAATATTAGGACCTCAGATTCACAGTAACCCTGTATTTCCCCTAAAGGCTGATAGTCTAATATGCACAAATTCTTCACTTATACATATTATATAGGACATTACTGCCAAAAATAATTAGAATAGATTATAGTAGACATTTAAGTATATGCTTATAGATATTCTTTTAATGCCCTTTGTGGATAAGTAAGAATGCATTAAAATTTAGATTGGTTCAAATTAAGAAGGATTTTATATATGCTCTATATAACATTTGGATTGGTTAAGTATGTTGGAAATGGCATTAAGTGTTTTTGTATAGGGTAGTTACAAGAGGTACTGGAAACCTAAAGTAAATGTTTAAACTATAAAATTTTATTGCAGTAAATGTCACATTGCCAGTAATTTCCTCAAAAAGCTCCTGCTTGCTTTGAACACACTTTTTGCATCATTCTTGCCACTTTTTAAGGAGCTCTAGAACTATTTCATGAATGTCCTTATGAAGTGTGATAAAGAGTTTCAGTGAACAATGCTCCCTCCTTCCATCCACGATACAAACCTTACAGTGTATCCTATTCACCTTATTCATCAGGTCTTGAACCAGGCATCTTCTGCTTCCTGGAGCTAGGTTCTCACATATATCCCAGGCTGGCCCTGAATTCCCTGGGATCTTCCTGCCCCAGCCTCAAAGGAATTACAAGTATGTGCCACCATGCCTGGGTGCCAGGTGACTTCTGGCTCTCCCCTAAAGTCAAAATGATCATAAAAGTTGAACTGTTTTCAGTTGTTTTAGGATAGAACACCATGACAGGAAAAAAAAAAAAAAACCTTATAGAACTACTTCATTAGGTGATAAGAAAGAGGAGATACATGTTTTTGAATCAAACAGTAGTAATTTGAAGGGGATTAACAGCTCTGTGTCTTTTACTGTGATAAGGTATTTTAATAAAACATACACTCTATTTGTGTCATACAACATAAATATCTGGACTTTACCCCATAAAAGCAAAGCTACAGTGGCATAATATTTCTAAAAACTTCATACAAGGAAATGAAATCCAGGAATTGGAGAAATCAAAATGGAAAATGCTAAATCAATATATAGGTGAAAATTGAGGAGACAATAGGGCTGACATGTGGACTGATGTGAAGTTGGCTTATTGAAATGAAACTCTGAATGTCTGGAAAACAGAAATCCCATCAGCACAGAGGTAGCCAAAGTGGGCTGAAGACCAACAGAGTGAAGACCAAACTTTCAAACATAATGCATCTTTATACTTTGTCTAGGAAATTTTGTATCATTTCTGATGTTCTTCTTTTTCTATCACTACTACCTATCCTTAAATAATAAATTTAAAAACAGAAAAAAAAAAACATTCAAATATCTTCCAGGAGGAGGGAGCGCTTAAAACAAAGAAAGCTGGGGCCACAGTAGCATGGGCCTCAATGTGACTAACACAAGATAAGGCGGGAGGTTCCCAGGTAATTTTTCTCTGCCCTAGTTCATCATATCTATTTATGTAGCATTATGTCTTCTTGAAAAAATTCTAAGCACACACAGTTCCCATCCAACCACTATTGTTATTGTACCCCTACATTTCGTGAACTCCTGGTAAATATTAGTCTTGGTGTGGCATTGAAATGATTTCATCCCTGTGTTTGTTCTGTGTCCTAAAGTTTTGGTAAAATAATGAAACCGGTTAATATGGCTTTTATTACCATTATTACTATATGTATAATAATGTAAAATGACTGCAGGTACATCACTTGTGGAAGAATACAGTGATTTATACTCACACCCTGGCCAATTTTTCTACATTAACATAAACAGGACGAGGCTTGCTTTGAGGACAATACCCTTCATTGAATTATTTATCATAAAATTGGCTCTTTGAGATCATGAAAAAAAATGCCTATTTCAGTCTTGCAGTGCAGGCTCTCTGATAAACCTTAAATATGGTGAAATAAAATAATGAAGCTAATCATCTTTCCTACAGAATAAAAGCAACCTTTCCAAAAGAATCATAGGGCATATGATTATAATACAAATAACGAAAATATTCATGATAATGTTTCTTACATGGTAGCCAGTTATTCAATTACCAAGGTCACCTGCGCACAAAACTGCAAATTACATATTTCATAAAAGTCCTTTAATGTCATCATTTTTATTTGGTTCTCCAAATTTCTGATAAAACCTCTTCTTTGTTATAGTTTTATGTGTAATTATTTAAAATTCATGGTGGGAAAAATATGTGCTAAGATCTTAAAAAATAGAAACAAAATCAAAAATATTTCTCCTAACAAAAATTATCTTTTTCGAAAGTCCAGATACTAAGATATATCATTATATAAGGAGTTCATATTTTCACATTTTCCAGCTTTTACCCAATGTATAGGTATTTATTTAAGTATATATTTTTTAAATTTTTTTCTTTTTGAGTCAGGGTCTCACTATGTAGTTCAGGCTGGCCTTAAGCTCACTTTGTAGCTCAGGCTAGTCTCAAACTCACAACAATCCTCCTGCCTCAGGCTCCCAAGTGCTGGGATTACAGGACTGCACCACCACACCTGGCTTATTTAAGTATATACATGAGGAAAAATTAATCCAAATACACTAAAGAATAAATAAAGGAAAAAAGGAGTATTTCCATTAGTCTGGGCTATCTAGCACAAAGGGGCAAACTATCCCCCAACGTGTAACATGCTTTTTTCTCTAGAGGGATATGATGGAAACTTTATCATATTCTTTTATTTTTAGTGTATTTAGGACAGGGTCTCCAGGGTCTCAGTACACAGATCGGACTCATAGTAATCCTCCCATTTTCAGCCTCCCACGCACTGGGATTACAGGCGCTTGCCACCATCACCACGCCCAGTCTCAATCGCACTCTCAGCACAGTCCTCTAGGGGCGCCGGGGCGCCGGCACGGCAGGCTGGGGACGGAACCCCAGCCGCTGCGCTCTGCCTGGGCAGGTGCTTTAGTCTGCTGAGCTGGCTGGGTGGCCCTAAACCTCATCAAATTCTTTCATTAATTTATCCAACAGTCACATCGCACCGAATTAGCTGGTTGGCAGCGACCTCAAGAGTGTGTGAGTCTAACAGCACCTAGAGACACATAACACAAAGCCACAGCACTCCAACGTGTCTGATCACTGGTTACCTGACTGAGTGACAAGGAAAATGCACGTGTCTTAAAAGACACGCACAAGCTCACCTGTGGAGGCAGGGGGTATTCTGGAAAGTGAAAGAACATTCAAAGGTGAGAGGTTTTAAAACGCTACACCTAGCTAAATGGAGGCAAGTCTTATGCAAAAATATGTTTCTAATTATGAAGGGCCTAGACAATGACACTGCTCTCTAATTTTTCTGTAATCCGTGAGAAGCTAGCAGAAATTCCCAAAAGAGCCTACAGGCTTCTCTTCCAGGAGAGGCAAACATCATTGACAGGGAAGAAATAGTGGCAGTACCTTGTTTGGAGGGAAAACCCACATTGCAACTTCATTAGTATTGCTAGCTTCCTGTGTCTGAACATTATTTGCCATTTCCTGGGCACTCAACCAAAGAGAACAAGCACTTTCCACTCCTTGTCTGAATTTTTGCCTGTAACCTCTGTTAAAGATTGATCATCTTGTCTTTTGGTTTATAATAAGTTACCTGGCTTCCACCTGACTCATCACTCATTTTAAAATATCTCAATCCCATCAAAGGCCCAATTTATATAGACTTAATCCAAATTTTCTTAAAATCATCTTAGGAATTCAATGAATAAAGTCCATGGAGGCAAAAGATACCATGCCAGTGTCACAGGACATTATAGAGACAATTCTGGAAGTTAGGCTTTGATCAGATGATGTCTCCTTGTCAGATTCTACCCAGGCATGCCTTTCCCAGGACCCACCACATAGCTCTCAGCACAAACCACAGCCCCAGAACAAGCGCTGCCCTTAGCAAACAGAACAGGATGTCACATAGAAGGGGTAGAGCCCAGCATGAATCTCCCTGAGTCAGGGCGTCTGATAATATCCATACATTTGTACCAAATACTCTGAGGACAGTGGTGTTTGCTTCGCCCTCAGTAGGTCCCTTTTTTGACCCCTTGATAGGATTCCTTGCCTGAATTCATTTGATCCCCCTTTGCCATGCCCTATAAAACCCTGCTCTTTGTTACGCACAGACTGTCTGTTCATCCTCTGTCTCCCTGCCTCCAGGTACATCTAAGCCTGCACCTTGCTGCCCCCATAGGAGCCTGTCTGGTAGACTCTAACTCACGTTTGTTATACTACTTTAGTTGAAAAGAGGATTGAAGGCAATAACACCACTATATTCTATGAATTTGTCCATTGCTCCAAACTGCAGCATTACTTGTGGTGAAGTTTATGTTGAATAGTTTTGTTGATTAGATAATTTTTATCACCTGCCCTGCACAGTAAGAACCGTTAAGGTTATAAGCAGGTTTTAACAATTGTATCCTGTGTTATTTTTCTAATGTATATTTATGCACACTGTTGTGTGAACTGTTATAGTTTAAGCAGTTTTAGGTGTGCTAACTTGTGACATTTTAGGAATGTGTGTATTTATGGATGTCACAGAGCTTCCAATGTTATAAGCATTTATAAAAACTTTATCCTAAGATAGTTTTATTTATTTATTTATTTATTTTCGTTTTGTTTTGTTTTTTGTTTTTGCAGAACCGGGGATTGAACTCAGGCCTTTGCACTTGCCAGGGAAGTGCTTATTCCACTGAGCCATTAACACACGTTTATAATTATAAATAAAAAGGTGTTTAGAAAAATACAGCTTGAAATTCTTTTTTACACAAGTCACATGGCATTTGTTGTCTTTCTCAGAGTAAAACAGACTTCTTGGAATTGTGCAGGAGAATCAGACCGTACGTAAATTTGTAAAATCAAATATTCAATGAAAATAAAATAGATACATTATATAATTCTGCATAACACAAGTGTTTTTATTAGACAGCTATTTTGCCAAATGTTTATTAAACTGCTACTTTAACTTTGATACTAAATATGATGAAACAGCAGAATGATGAAAAACATACTTTCTAAAAAGGGAAGTATAAATTAGGAAAGAAATGAACACATACAGAATTAAATTTAAAAAATTAATATGAGAAAATGGTACTGTAGAGATAGAGTCTATTACCAAAGGTTTCCAACATAATTTCTGGTATCAAAATGCACTATGGGCTGGTAAGACAGCTCAGCAGTCTAAAGTACATTCTACTTTTTATGTAGTTAGTTGATGTGATTGTTATTTCTTTTGCCTGGGATACATTTTTTTCTTTCTGTTCATCCTTCAGTATTCTCTTTTAACCATCCTGAAATCTAGAGTTATTTTTTCTGTGATGATTTCATAAATTAGACTACAGGAATAAACCAGTAAATTCAGTAACTTCACACACAAACCATACAAGTTAAGTAAACTGCGATGTTCACCAAGGCTTTTTTCTAGGCACCTAGGAACCTGCTGGATGCTAGGACCACCATGTACCAATGATGCTACCTCGAAGATGTGTCACTCTTGACCACCTGTGTTTCTAGCCTGATCTATGATTTGTCCTAAGAAAAATACTTATTTCTTTTACTCAAATAAATAAATAAATTCATTATTGTCTCAGCTACTCTTCTCTCATTGCTGGGACAAATACCTGGCACCCAAAATGAAAAAAGGAAAGGTTTATTCATCTCACAGTTACTGGAGATTTCAGCCCATACTCGACTGGCTCCCACGCTGAGTGGCACATGGTGGAGAGCATCAGTTCATGGTGGCAGAAGAGCAACAACAAAGCATAATGGCAGAAAGAAAGTCTCTCTCTCTGTCTCTTATATTACAGTCAGGCTGTCTACCCAAGGCTGGAGGAAGTACTCACACCCATAATCCCAGCAGTAGTATTACCCACAATCCCAGGCTTGGATCACACATATTTTTTTTAAAGTATACAAAATAGTATTAAACAGAAAAATTGGAAGTGATACAGAATTTCACCTAACAAAATAATATGAATGTTACATTATTTGTCCTAATGGATAGTGTTCTCTTCCAACCAGTTGTTCATATTACCAGACATACGGATGCAAAATTGGGAGAAGAAAGAAACATATAAGAAATTATGAAGAGAAAAAGGACAAACAATTGAAAAAAAGGAGAAAAAAATTAAGAATTACCTGCTCATTTCCATGGAGCAGCAGAAATACACAGTAGAATTGATTTAGGAAGCTAAGCAAAATACTATGCTTTCTGTTGATAGTGTCCAACATTCCAGTAGCTGAAAGATCTGGTAACACTAAGAGGATAGTAATCTCGGTGATATTCTCCTATAGAGCTGATATCAAAAGTCGTGATGTTCAGGGAACTGGATTTGGGATATAATGTTACATTGCAAATTGTAAGAACCACCAAAATATTACAATTTAAATACTTGAGTCAGTAAATCCTGTTTCCTTAAAATATCACATGAAATCAAAATTATTTTGAGGTCATAGGAACATATTGAGGCAGACAGGATCTCTACTGTGCAGTCAGGAAAAGTACAATGTCTAGGAATCTAGCAAGTTGTAGTGTGAGCTAAGTTTTCCTGCTTGAAGATGTGGTATTAAGAAGATATGGTAGCAATGTATGACCCCAAAAGGGGGGAGTGTATATATCAGCTTCTTCTGTAAATGTGCCGCTTCATAAAGGTAAATCTGAATTGTACTTTTCTCCTGAGTAATTTGGTTTTATAGTCATAGATATTCAGATAAAATTAAAGACAAAATAGAGAGAAAAATAAAATTACACACACTTAATATTAACATATGTTTTAGTTCAAAGAGTTCTGAAAAGATTCCAAACATATCATTAGATAAAATATATATATATATATATAATATAAATCTAAGAAAAAATATATTGACATCCATCTGCCAAGTTCATTCTAGATGTGAAAAAATAACAAGGATGTCCACGGAGGCCTGATAGGCCTCAGGAATATGCTTTATATCTCTTAATAGTTGATAAGGGTCTTTCATTTTAATATTCTTGCTATTTATTATCAAACCATGGATATCTGCATTTATATCCATTGGACCTGCTGAAAATGTATAATCCTAATGTCATTTCTACTCATCTTATACTGTGTGCAGATTATAAATTAATAATTCCTACTGGACTCAGGTATTTCCAATAGCTCTGTAGCAACAAAAATATTACTTGACCTTGTTTGTGAATTTTTCTAATTAATATTTCCCTTTCCTTTAATTTTGTTAGCATAAAAGCATAGCATTTTTCCAGTACTATGTCAAACTTTGTTCCTTCTCTTTGCAAAAACTATGCTTATTTCAAAAGTAAATCCTTAAAATCTTCTAATTTACACAATGATTGGGAATTCACCCTTTATCCTACAAAGCCTATGCAGATTAGACCCCTTTCACACTAGCTACTGGGCAGACATTGTGTCCAACTCATCTGTCCATGCATTCATGATTAGATTCCTTCACTGATACCAAGGGCGCTGGTACCACAACAGACGGATGCTGATACCCACATCAAAGGGCTTTTTCTGATGTATATGACAGTGCCTCATATTCCCTCCAGAACTGTCCTGTCACTTTAGCAATACAGGTAACACCTTATCATCATGTCAATGAACACCTAAAATTAGACACTTAGAATTAATCATGGTTTCATGACTAAAACTAAGAATTTCATTTTTTCTCTCATCTATGAGCCCAAATAAGCATCTCCAAATGAAGGGCATCTTTTCTAAATATTTTTCTTATTGACATTGTCATATCTGTAAGAAAGTCTCCTTTTTTGTAATCTGTTCTTTAGTATATGGTTATTCTCAGTACTCAATAAGCACATGAAGTTGAACACTTACATGTAAGCATAAATATCTCTGCACGTATGCACATTTGTGTGTGTGTGTGTTGCGTGTGTGTGTACTTGGTGTGGAACACTGTTTCTGCCAGGCAAACCTTCCCCTCGCAGTCACTCCATGGATTTCTTTGCAGCCTGTCTTGCTTTTCTAATCCTGGATTTTCTCATCCTCTTCATGCTTCTCACTAGAGGCAGAGTCATTGTTTTAAAATATACCTTTCATTATGCCAATCTCTTATTTCACACCATGTGATAGTTTTCTGTTTTCAGGATGATCTTTCGCTTGTTTCATTCTCTGGCCCACCTCTACCACTCCAGCTGGATATCATGCGGCTTCTCCTCTGCACCACCCCACCCACATAACTGTCATGGCCCATCTCTCCTTTCCCAGATTTTATGCACAAGTTCTTACCAACATGTGCATTAAGATTTAGATTAATATTTTTATCCAGCCTTCATTCTCAATCCATAATCTTTTTGCCCAGAAAACTCCTCCTAGACAGAACTTATTTACTTAAGGATACCTTCCCTGAAAGTACCATCTTAGATCCTTCCATGACAGCCCTGTGTATTTCTCCAACAAAGCACTGGACAAGACGAGCCACAGATGCTATATGCTTGGTTATCCATCGTCTAAACACAGTCTGTTTCAGGGCTGTATACACAGAGAACTAATAAAAAAGAGAGTTATGGACAAATACTCAGTAATCAAACTAGGCAACAGTCAGCGAATGATTGGCTATGAAAAGAAATTCTTTTACTAGTAAAGTATTTTACCAGACAAAAAGACGATGAAAGTTATACTAGTTTTCTGTGAATATGAAACATAACACTGTGTGTATGCATATACCAGAGCATTATATTATTTTGAAATGTACTTTAATATCCATATGTTTAAACTTTGGTCTGTGAAAATAACTTGGCTCAATTTTTTAAGTTCTTACTTTAATATACTAAGATTGTTTCATTAGAACATATCTCAATGTTTCATAAGTCTTTTCTTATATTTACATATGACCATATAAGTAACTAAATTTAGGAAAAATATTGGACAATGATCAGGAAAATGGTCATAATGAGAGGTTCACTAAAGCTCTCAATTTGCCTGTATATTGTTTATATCATTTATTTGTGAATGACAATTGAAAACCATAACAGAACTCAACAACTAAAATCAATTTTTTAGGGCTGGGGAGATGGTTCAGTGGAATAAGTGCTTCTCAGGCAAGCACAAGGGCCTGAGTTCAATCCCCGGTTATGCAAAAAAAAAAATAATAATAAATAAATAAAATCACTTTTTTCCTAATTGAAGATTAAGTGAGCTGAACAGTTTTTCACACTGATTTGCATTGTAGAGAAGGGGCACTAGTTTTTGTTGGACCATAGTAGCCTTCAATGAGATATATATTTTCCCGCATGGACTTTAATGCTATCTCTCAGGTCATGGGGTTAATGTCTTTCACTTCGGACCTTATGATTTTTCTAAGTCCTGTATATTTCAGGTACTTCTAGGCTTCTTTTGGGGTAATAAGAAAAGGTAGGTACTTCTGGAAGACATTAAAGAAAATGCTGTGAGGATGATTCAGGCCCTTAACACCTCAAACAGTGATGTCCTTCTTAGCCTCCGCCTATGCCAGTACAGAGTGGGATCTGATTGCTTTCCAAGGCTAGTGCCAAATGCTCATAAAAGGTCACTACGACTCTCAAATGCACCAGTGTCTTATTTTAGGTTTTCTTTAATACTATTAAGAAGAAATAGTATTGAATTCTATCTTATTCTTCTCCCCCATCCAAAACTTATATTGGTTCAACCATTTTTTTCTGTCATCAGTTCAGGGAAATATCTTATTGCACAATCTTTCAAATTCTTTTTTCTTCTTCTACCTGTAAAACCTTGAAACTCAAAACTCCAAATGTTTGATCACATTGTTTGGGATTGTTCTGTAACAAATCTCTCTTTGACCTAAATGATGCTCATTTGCTGAAGCATAAGGAAGAAAGTACCAATATAACTAAGAAATATACAGTAGTTTATAAATCAAATTAGTCAAAACACATTGGCAGGAAAAAAAATTATGACACCATGCCATCCTTTACTGTTGGATTATTCTGCCTTTTAAAAGTGTATAGTACTCTAAACAGAGCCAATTTATAGACCCTACCCAAAGTTCCCTCCAGTTTAGACCGTGGGAATCAGTAGAAGCCATAGCGTTGTATACCTATCCAACAGCAAAGGATACCGTAAAATAAACATCGGGTGTCTTGCTTCCAATATTCTTTTTGAAGTAGAATAACCATTTATTTAGTGTATTTTTGGAGTGTTCCGCACTTATGTAATTTCAGAGAAATTTATATAGGAATTGTGAGAATATGACATTTTTATTCAATCCACAATCTTCTAGAATGAAGAATTAGTTTTTAATTAGGAACAGCCCCATTGTAAAGAAAATTCCACTTGGCCTTTGACTTAGGATGATATCTTCTGAGTCTGGTTCTTTTCTTGTGTAAGAGGCAATGATAAACTTCTCTATCTCACACAAATCTTTTGTGCATGAGGCAATGGACTTTTAAGCCTTGAATAAAATATCTGTCTCAGTTCAAGGGCAACTACATATAAAATTCTATTTAGCTCTCTCTGAACACATTCTGAAGAAATATAGCAAGATAATCATTTGTCGACACTGATAGTATAAGATGTAAGTGTATGGCTAACAAAATTAAAGAATTAAATTCCCCCAAAGCTATTTCATATTTACATAATGTTTTATTAAATAAGGTTTATATATTATATCTAATTTTATCTATACACATATTTCTTTAAAATTTTAATTCTTCTTTAGAAACAAATAATTCATTACAATTCATTTTCTTTAAAACTTTAAAAGATACAGGAACCCTCCTATGGATAACTCAATACTATTATGGACTACTGGACTATATTAGAATATTTTGCTGAATTCACACACCTACAATATTTAAATGGCAATGGAATACCCATCTCTGACAAAACTAAACAAAAAAAAAGCAGATACAAATGCAGGACCATTTTGTATATGTATATACAAAATAGCATAGATATATAGCTACTGTCTCTTAATTCAATGAACAGAAAGATTTGTACTAATAGTGTTTGGATAGGATATCATATCTACATCTTGCACTATGAATAACCAATATGAAGACAACAATATGAAATGTATTAATTATTGAAACCTTCCTGCTAATTGGTTTTGAAACTGTCTCATTGCTATTTGTTTCTCAATAAAATTATTTAAAATAACAAAAATTAAAAGACATGATAACAATAAGATGGGAAACCAACAATTGTTATTATATTTCACATTGTTATTAGCAAAATAGTTGTTCAGATTAATTAAGCATTAACTTTCTCTTTCAGAGAAAATTAGAATAATGGAACAAATAGGAGATTATCTGTTTTCCTGTTAGAGAACATCATTAACAACCCTTAATTTTTACTTTTAAAAATCATTTCATTTATTATAAGTATGCTTTCCTTATATCATTAAATGTTTATCAAATGGTCAAATTTCTGTTATAATTTCTATGGTCTGAATGTGTATGTGCACCAGAATCAAACAGTGAAATGCTAACCATCCTGAAGAATCAGTGCCTTCAGGAGTTACTAATCAGGAAGGTGAACATTGCAAGAGTAACTTTCATTCCCTTATAAAGGAACCCTAAGAGAGACCCCACAGCACCTCTATCTTGCAAGGCCTTACAACGAAGGTATGGCTACGAAGCAGAAAGCAAGAAGATGACATCAAAGGAGCAGAAAGTAGTCTCTCCTCACATCATGAGCCTACCAGGATGTTGATCTCAGAATCTTCAGCCTCTATACCCACGAGAAAAAATTTCTGTCCTTACAAACCACTCTGTCTGTGGTATCATTTTATAGCAGACAAGACTGAGACAAAATTTGGTACCAAGGAGTTGTGGAGCTGCTGTACCAAACACCTAAGACCCGGAAGGCCGAGTGAGGTGGAGCATGCCTGCAAGCTGCACTCTTTTAGAGGCCACAGGAAGATGGCAAAAGGTTTGTATATTGACTGGGAAACTTAGCAACTTAGAAATACCATGTCTGAAAATTAAATAAATAAGTAAATGACTATACAGGGGTTGTAGCTTGCTGTGAAAGCTGTTGGTTCAACATCTAGTACTGGGCTTGGGGGCAGGAGGATGGAGTGTCTCCAAAACTAAATAATGAGCATTGGTTAGGTAACAGTGATGGCTCTTTAAGATGTATGCGACAAAAAGTCACTACAGAAGTTCCTCTTATATCATGGTTTGACCTTCTCAGACTTACTGTTTCACAGGTGTTCAAAAATAATTATCTAAATTACTGTGGATTTCTTGCTATATCACATGATTTTGTAATACCATACAGTATACATGTGTTGTTAAAAGTACATGGGTTTATGAGTTTAGAAAATGGTTAGAAGTGTTTTTAAAAGGATGAGAAAGGTTTTCAAGAATGTGGGAAGGGTTTATAAAGCCTTAAATTATATATAAATATCAAAATAATTATAACATTGCTACTTCCCTGATTACCACTTAACGTGGGATGACTGTAACCATGGTAATGCTCTGCATAGAATGTGAAAGGAGCCTCTTGAGAAGACTTAGACGTAAAGGAGAGTTGTAGAGAGTCTCACTGTTACTGCAGAGAGTACTGAATTGATCTGAACACGCCTTCGGTGGAAGGACAAACAATAAAGGGCATTCTCATGAGAAACAGACAAAAAATGAAAAACATATGATTGGACAGTGAAGAAAAGACTATCCTTGTTACAACGTGGCAAAGAATTTGGGTCCATGCCCCTGAAGTGTAATGCCACGGTGCTCCTCAGTTTTTCAAGTGCAGCACTGTGGCAGAGTTCAACATTCCCTTTTTATGGTAGAGCTCCAGGGAATATGCGTACTTCCAGATAGACTGGAACAATGCTTGAGAAAGCTCTGTAGCCACTCCAGAGAGCCAGAGCAGCCTGGTTCTCAGCTGAAAAGCAGTTTCCTTTGGAATTAATTGTTTTCCTCTTACTGTTTTGTGGAGGTTATAATTTATGAGCAATGAAATTGGATATTTAGCTGAGAAAATTTCTAAATATTGAAAGAGATTTCTGGTTCTACCCACTGGCTTAGAGTAAGATATGAAAAAAAATGAACTTATTTAAAGATAATATCATAAGAAAGGTCAAACAGAAATTTGGTCTGTCTACACTGGAGGAAAAAAAAATGACAAAAGAGAAAAAAAATGTAGCCAAGTGGCAATTGGAGGAGGAATGGACCATCCATCTCAACACAAACTGTGTGTTATGCATCAAGACCACTGGAAAATCATTCAGCGATCTAAATAGACAAATTGCCTACGATAATGAAAAATGACTTCACAGCAATTCCTAAGATCATATTATTCCATTCCATCACAGGCCTGGACCACTAGGGTCTACAGCGGAGGGAAACAGCCAACAAAGGTTGGCTATTTCCCATGAGCAGGTTCACATAGCAGGTTCTGCCACCAAACTGTAATGCCCAGATTTCCCTCAGCTTCATCAGCTGCAGCACTGTGACACTTTAGTTCAGCATTCCCTTTCTTCTGGTAAAGTTCTAGGGAAAATGATGACTTTAAACCATGCTACAATAATTGAGAAAGAAGTCTATCCACATCAAAGAGCCCAAACAAAGCAATTCTCAGTGGAGCCAGGGTAGCCGGTTCTCAGCTGGAAGGCAGTCTCCCTTGGAATTAATTGTATCTTGCATCTTATGCATTTTCTTAGATGGTCTTCCACTAAAATTTCAGATTTTGAACTTTGGGGGTGATACTACAACTTTTATTTATTTTCGTTTTCCATTTGGTACAGGGTCTCACTAGGCAGCTCAGACACGTGCTGATGCTCCTCTTTTCAGTCTCTCCAGTGCTGGGATTACAGGCTTGCACCACCCCATGCCCGGACTCATTCCCCACAAGCTCAGCACACTCCGGGGCACAGCACTGGCTTGGCATGTGTAGAACAATTATAGAAAGCATTTTGTATGCATGAAAGACATAAATTCTGGTCGGACAGAATCTTATTGCTGTGCTCTGGAACATTCATGTTCCCCTAAATGCATGTATGGAAAACCCAACCCTCTCAGCAATGGTATCAAGAGTCGGAGCCTTTGGGAGGTAATTAGACCATGAAACTTATTCCTACTGAGAGGAGTAAGTTCTCATATGTAAGCCAGAAAGCTGTTCCTTGCACCTTGCTTCATTTGACAGCTCTGCAAGACAGTGTCTTCTATAAAGCAGAAAGCAGGCCCTCACCAGACCCCGAACTGCCCGCACCTTGATGTTGGATTTAAGCTTAAGAACTCTAATGCATTTTTATTATTTATAAATTACCCAGTTTACAAATAGTCTTACGTGACAGTCTAAATAGACTAAGATAGCATCATGTAATAAATGGATGACAATCTTCACTCTAAAGCTTATTTAACTTATGTTGGTTTTGTTAGATATTTCAGGGTTTTTTTTTTTTTTTTTTTGCTTTGCTGAATTTTCAAACAATACATAAATATATGTTGGATACTTATATATGAGTACACATGCATATAGTATACAAATATTTACTGCATTTAGATTACTGCTACACATTGCATATCTAGAAGTGAATTACATACTTGAATTACATCAAGTATGACACACTCCTGAGAATGTGACCTCATGCTGATAATTAGAGGGGATTCTAACTCATCCCCAGGAGATTGCTAGGCCAGGATCCTGAACCTCTGCCCTCTCCAGCAGTCAACACAGGCAGAGATCTTGAACTCAGAGGTTTGTGGTCATTAACGCAAGCATAATTTCCTCTTCTCTGGCCATTATTTAATGTAATATTTTTCATTTCTGCCATTTCTTGCACAAAACAGTCGCAACGTTTAGTTAAATGGCTTTGCCATTTATTTCACTTATGAGTTGCAACTGTTTGTTGAACAATTTTAAGATTCTATTATTGGTATCTCGACATTTTTCAGTTACACTTAGTTCACTTTCTCTATTTTGTAGAAATGTAATAAGTACAGTTTTTGTACCTCAGTATAGATTAATTTTAACAATTAGTATGGATAACTGGATAAAAGCTGTGAGACATTTTAGAGCTTGTAAAATGATTTCAACATTAATCTTATGACTAAAAGTCTTTATAAGATGGCTGAGTGTTTTCGTGGTTGCCTCTGCATATTCTAATCTATTCCACTGATCCTCAGGTCTATTTTGTTGCCAATACCATGTTGATTTTATCATAGTGGCTTTGTAATATAATTTCAAATCAGGAATTGTGATGCCTCCTGCCTTGTCTTGATTGGCCAAGATTGCCTTTGCTATTCTAGGTCGTTTGTGGTTCCAAATAAATTTTAGGATTGATTTCTCTATATCT
>PVKA01031837.1:0-25856 GCA_004027165.1 Ctenomys sociabilis | reverse complement strand
TCAGCAGTATACAGTATTACTGAAACTCACATTTTTCACAAATTTTACAAGATTTAAAACCCCTGCAATTTCCCAGACATTGTACCATGCTTCACTGTATAGATCATTTGTTTCTTTATTCCCCGTCTAAATAAGGACTCAAATCCTCAATACATCCACGCTAGCAACTCATTTCTAAGGCTCTCAATATATGCTCCAATTTCCATAAGACATGGTTTGTTATCTGGGTCATGATTTATCTACCAAATGAATATGTACATTTCCTCAAATAAAATAATTACTGTCGGGCCAGGGAGATGGCTCAATGGAATAAGCACTTCCCTGGCAAGCACAAGGGCCTGAGTTCAATCCCTGGTTCCGCAAAAAAAAAAAAAAAAAAAAAAAAAAAAAAAAAAAAAAAAAAAAAAAAAAAAAAAAAAAAAAAAAAAAAAAAAAAAAATTACTGTCTTGGTTACTTTTCTTGTGGCCCAGACAAAATATCCAACACCCAAAGTTAAGATAGAAATGATAAAATAATAATAATAATAATTAGAAGTAAAGAAGGGATGGTGTACTTTGCCCACAGTTTGTAGAGGCTTTATTCCACTGCTTCAGGGCAAGGTGGCATAGTAGGGGGACATCACAAGAAGAGAAACAGCTCATAGCAGGCAAAGGCAAACAAAGCAGCAAAGTGGAAAGGAGCAAGCTGCAAACCACAGGCAGCAACCCTCTTTCTGTCCCTCCTGTCTCATCCAGGCTACATACTATTACGCTTGGTAGCACTCACACCTAGGGCGGGGAGCCTTAATCAGACCATCTACACCAGGAATCAATGCCAGCATCACATCCTTGATCCCAGCGTCACACACCCTCGTCCTAGGCTCCTCTGAAAAGCCCCACTGAGGACCACATGAGCTTTGGAATTAAAATTATCTTAGACCTGTCACTAAAGACAATACAGAGGTCTCTCTGAACTTGCAGAATATTACCAATCTTAGATCTGAAAGTTTTCTTTACTGTTCCCTCCATTCCATGAGCTAACTAAAAAGTAGTACTAAGGAATCTGAGGAGACACCTACTGAACTTCAGCAAGCCTTACAAAATTAACCTGCAAAAGCACTCCTTAACTCTTCCAAGTGGTTTACATGGTTGTCTATTAATAGAGCAACTAAACCTTAGGAGCTTTCGCCCATAAGCTTGGGGGACAGGGAAGCAATTGGAACTGATAACCAGAGCATATCCAAATTGTGCTGCCAAGGTTATAGAATCATTTTCAGAAATTGTTTATGGAAGTGATTTGCATACACAAATTCCTCATTCTGTGAAAATACTAAATATCAAGCATACATAGCAGCTCTCAGCCTGCAAACTAACATTGTGTGAGATTCTGAAACTGCCTCCTTCAAGCCTTTGCATTCACTGCTGTAATTCTATAAACTGCTACCTTCCTATCTTTACTCAACAAAGGAGAACTCAAAATTTGACCCCAGGATTAAGTTTATAGGAAGCCCCAAAGGTCAATATGGAATTACTACTCCATTCTGATAGGTCTTATATCAAAAATTCTCCGGCCGAATAGGTTTGATCTTTGGCCTGCTGTGCGGGCCTCACCCCTGGGGCCCAGCTGAAAAGGCGATTGAGACTGGGTGTGGTGGTGCATACCTGTAGTCCCAGCTCTTGGGAGGCTGAACACAGGAGAATCACTATGACTCCAATCTATGTAGTAAGACCTTGAAGACCCTGTAGATCTTGTATTAAAATAAAAGAAAAAAGAAATCTAAGGAAAAATATCAAGTTGGGTATACTGTTCTTCTTTTTTTTTGCAGAACCGGGGATTGAACTCAGGCCCTTGCGTTTGCCAGGGAAGCACTTATTCCACTGAGCCATCTCCCTAGTCCATGGGTATACTGTTATAACACAATGTGAACTATAAGAAAGAGTTCTTCCTCAACTTATAATTTGATGCAACATGCAGAATTATTTGCCTTAATTCTACTGATAACAGATATGTTTTTCAAGTAGTCAATGATCTTGGTATACTACGGAAAAAGAGGGACTCTTAACATCATAGCAGACCCATAAAAATGTACCTCAAGTTTCTAGTCACTCCTCTGGACTTGTTACCCTTACAAGAATCTGTCGTAAAAAGTGATGCTCTTTAAAAAAAAAAGGTAGGGGGATGCTTTTGTTCACAAAATAGACCAGAAATATTAAGGAACAGTCATCACTGGTTTCCATGTGAAGGCTGCCAACTGAGAAGTCAGCCTAGTTGATAAACTACATATCTTTCATGAAATCCATCTACATACATAAACAATTATAACAAAACTGAAAAAGAAAAAAGAGAGTAGACAGGCATGGTAATGCACACCTATAATTCCAAACATGAGAGACTGAGGCAGGAAAATTGCCATGAATTTGAGGCAGGCACGAACTGCAAAATGAGGTCCAGTCTCAAAAAAAAAAAAAAAAACCAGGAAAGAAGGAAGGAAGGGAGGAAGTCACTCTTCTAAATATTCCATTCTCTCACTTATCATAGAATTGATAAAATGATTCAAACCATTGTAAAATATTTATGAACAAACTTCAAAAACAGCCAAACATGTCTATAAAGAATGCTTGACTCATCAAATCCACAGCTCTTGCCAGATCATTAAAGTGGCCCCAGAACATTTTCCCTGACCATCAGGACCATTCAACCACTTGAAGATGGCCTCCACTCAACTATTAGCTCTATAACATCAGCCTTAGTCACTTTCTCCTCACTGGGATACAATGCCCAACACCCACAACCTAAAGGAGAGGTTTACTTAGACTCACGGTCCTTACATGGCTGTCTCCATGGCAGGATGGCCTGGCACAGGGCTATGGCAAGTGAAAGCCGCTCACAGCATGGCATCCAGGAAGCAGAGAGATCAAGGAAAGAGCCAGAAGGAGAGAAACGCCCTTCCAGGGCACACCTACAAGACTCCTTTCCTGAGCAGGCCCCCTCTCCTAACAGCAAGTCAACTATAAGCCCCTGTAATCTAATCATCTTCCAAAAGCCTCACATATAGGTACATAAGTCTATATGTGGAGAGTGGTAGTTTTAGCTGACAATGTGCAGATACAAACATGACAAAAATAATCATATCACTCCTGATTTGTGGGTAATGAGAACCCCTCTATGCTGGATTATTCATTCTGTGTGATAATAAGTTATACACAGGTTTCTCATTCAGTGGTCCAGATACTGCAAGACGGGGAATCTCTTGCTGCAAATAATAAAATTTGACTTTCTAAATGCCCAAATTCTTAAGTTGGATTTTTTTTTTTTTTTGGAGTACTTTGTCCATCAATACTTCCTCAACTCTCTGTCTCTGTCTCTCCGTGTGTGTGTGTGTGTGTGTGTGTGTGTGTGTCTGTCTGTCTGTCTGTCTGTCTGTCTCTGTCTGTCTATCTCTCTTGCTATCTCTCTCTCTCTCTCTCTCTCTCTCTCTCCATCCATCCTTCCCTCCCTCTCTGGTATTTTTGAAACAGGCTCTCACTATGCAGTTCAGGTTGGCCTTGATCATACTACATAACCCAGTCTGATCTCAAAATCACATCAATTCTCCTGCCTCAGCCTTCCAAGTGCGGAGATTACAGGAGTGCATCACCAAGCTCTGCCATTTCTCCAACTCTTGAAAAAAGTTTGTGATACTTCAAATTCTCTTCAAGAAATATAATCTGAAACTGGGTATAGCATAATCCTAGCACTCTGAGAGATCAAGACAGAAGAATCAAAAGTTTGAGTCCCACTTGGGCAATTTAGCAGAAATTCAGCTCAAAAAAAAGTGATACTACTATTAATAATTATAAAATAATAGTAATAATAAAGAGCTATGGATATCATTCAATACAAAGATCTGAGTTCAGTCCCCTTTACCAAAAAAAGAAAAACTAAGAAGGGAGGGGGAAGAAGGGAGGAAGAAAAACTGTAAAATATAATCAGACATAAGTAGTTTAGCTTCAACAGTATTACACAACAAGAGTTCTTGATACTCTTAACACAGGAAGGAGTCTGGGGTTCTTCTTCTCAGTCAATAAATGAGGACTTTCAGTCCAGAATCTTAAAGATCCAAAGGATGGAATCCAGGTAGTTCATGTAATCCAAGAGACATAGTTGATCTATTTAGGTAGTTACCCAAATGTTGGCTCCTGGGCATCTCAGCTTTGGGATATTTTTGAAAAAGTGCTTCTATTCATTACACAGAAAAGTGTTCCTTAGATGTCACATATTCTCAAGAGACTTACGCTTAGTCATCAAACAGGGTCTATGAGAACTAAGCAGTAAAACCTACATTAGCTCCAATAGTCAGAAGTCTCTGACAACTCTGAGCTTGTTTTGCAGTCAAGCTAGTAATGAAAAACACCTGATGACCAGGGACGTGCTTCCCCTCGGGAATGTCCACATCGTTGGTCTAACTGGAGCACCAAAAGAGAATCAATAAACAGAAATAGAAGTGAATGCCACAGTTTGAAAACAAAACCCACAGTCAAAACTGAAAGTGTGTTGATTTCCCAGAAAGGCTACCTCTACCAAGAAACTGCTCTCCCTGAAGTCTACAGAGACCTTATTTTTCCCAGCCAGCTGGCTATAAACCAGGTAGCCCACACAGCAGCCTACTTCAGGCCGTCACAATAGGGAGAAATACACTCCTTTCTTTCACTGTACGTTTGCTATCCAACTTCTTTTAATGGCCTTATAAATACCATTCTATGCAAGGGGCGCGTATCTATTCGATCTCCCAAACACCTAGTTCCCAGCGTTTTCAGCTTTAGCTTTAATACTATGACATTTAACCCTTTAGCAGCAGCATGGGAGACAGGCAAAGCATCCAGTCACAGACACATCTGAACACACCCGCTATGATCAGGTTAGTCTAAGGAAGGCATCTTTGTAAACACCCGTCATCTGAGGTTAAATAAGTCCAGCTGAGAGTCAATTAGGGACTCACCCCTTATAAGTTTTATTCACATTTGGCTTTCAAGGACGTGCCTCTATAAAGCTGTTAGCTTAAGTACAAGTCATGGAAAGATCTTCAAAGTAGCAAATGAGCAATTATTTACTTGGGTAGCACTATTTTACTAATTTCTCATTCATGTTTTGAATCCATAAAAGTTTTGACAGCATGACATCTACACTGCATATGTGGGTGTACTCACGTTTAAAAGTATGAACCACAGTTAAGTGGTCTCAGAGGTGGTGAAGCGCACTCACTTTTCATTTTTAAGTAAAAATGGCTTAGAATTAAAATACTTGTCATGGGGCTGGGGAGATGGCTCAGTAGAATAAGTGCTTGCCTGGCAAGTGCAAGGGCCTGAGTTCAATCCCCGGTACCACAAAAAAAAAAAAAAAAAAAAAACCCTGATCATTCTGTGCTAGTGATGGGGGATGACAAATTAGCCATGTTTTGTGTTGACATAACTGTTAACTGATTATTGATTAATTTTAAGTGAACTGTCATATGAGGAACCCAGTGCAACTCACCAAAAGAAGTGACATCTGCCTAAGACTTATAATAGCTTAAAGTTGATTGAGCTTAAAGGAATTGATACATTAAAGTTCGTAGCATTTTTTGTTTTGGTTTGGTTTTTTTGGCAGAACCAGGGATTAAACTCAGACCCTTGTGCTCGCACTTATTCCACTGAGCCATCTCCCTTGCCCTATGAAGTCTGTGTCTAAAGACTGTAAACCAAAGGCGTTTGCTTCAGCACCAGGCGGCCTTACTCGCACACTTCCTTGAAGGCCTCCTCCAACCTGAAAGATCAGTACACTGGGCCCTGTGCTTCACAGAGTACAGCTCAACCAAGTAAGAAAAAGCCACATGGTCAAGTCCCACATTCAGTAAACAAAGGACCCAGAACTCCTGGCTGGTTCTCTCCAGTATGGAAGCCTACAGTCCTTTCACTTCACTTCACATCCAGTTCAAACATTTGAAGGCAAGAACTGCTTCTTACTATTGTTTGTGTCTCCAGATCAATAAATATACACTGTAGGGTATTGGACCTATGGAGGAATGCTAACCAACTATAGTAGCTTGGTCTGGGCTGAATCCCACTCTAGGGTGGAATACAAATCAGTCATTTCCTCTCAAATTACTAATAAGGAGAACAGCTGTCAAAAGGCCCTCAGGAAAGAACAGGATCGGTTCAGTTAGTATTTACTGAATGCCTACGCGGCCAGGCAGAGTGAGGGCCTGCATGTAACTCTGCCTCTGTTCACATTCTCAGTCTCAAGCTATGTTTGAAAAGAAAACCCATCTTTACTTGGGGGAGCCAGATGGACCACATAGCCGTTTCCCACATAGATAGCCCAGTGAGCGTAGGCAGAGCGGTTAATTTCAATCAGGTCTCCAGGTCTCAGTTTGAACTGCAACAGAAAAACCAGAAATAGACGGTGATTAGTTTTTGCAGAAAACATTCTAGAACCTGACTTACAAAGATCCCCCAGGCCACCTACAGGCTCTGACTGCTCATGGGTTTGCAGGAAGTGGAGGAGGAAAGGCAGGAAACCTCTCAATGTACTAGGGGAGCTGAGCTGGAAAGGGGCCCAGGAAACAGGGAGAAAATGGAGACAGTGTCACAGAGGGATGGTGGGATGGGGTGTGTGGCACAGGGGCACGGTGGGATGATGAGTGTGGGAAGCTGGGCTGAGAGCACATTTCATGCATGAGGCATGTTTCTGCCAGCAGGTGACTAATGTCCAAGGAGTTCTAAGTAGCTCACTAAAGGCCATTTGCCATGTCTCTGCACCTGTTGGAGTTACAAAGATCCAGCTTGCAAAGCTCAGTGTGCCAACACTGCTGAACACTTGACCCAGATTCTTCATTTCCCGTTAGAGGAAGAACCATCATTAGCCCCCTTAAACTTCACCAAGTGGCCTGGGGCAACTAAGCACAAAACGAAAACCTGAGTATGAATGTATCTGTCGTTAAAGGCAGCTTCTAGACAGGGAAAAGACAGGTTTAATTAAAAATTAATGAATGGAAGGGCTGGGGAGATAGCTGGGCAATCTAAGTGCCTGCCTGGCAAGGTCAAAGACCAATCCCCGGGCTCAATCACAGGCCATGCCAGCTCTGCCCATGCTGGCCACAGAAACTAGGCGTGATGGTAAATGCCTGTAATCCCAGTTCTGGGGAGGTTCACTACAAGTCTGAGCTACATAGCGAGACCCTGTACCCTGTACCAAATAAATAAATAACAATTTTGAATTTTTTTTTTTTTTGGCAGAACTGAGGCTTTTTTTTTTTTTTTGCAGAATTCAGGCCCTTATGCTTGCCAGGCAAACGATTTTGAAAATTAAAAAAAAAAAGAGAAATTTTTCTGGGGGCAGCTTTTGCCCTATAGGAAGTCTATATAATTACAACAATTTGAAAAATGAGAGACAGAGAGTGATGCCTATTGCTGGAGGATGGCGGACACCAGTTTGTGCCACATGGTTCCCAGTGACCTGTATCCCCCTGTGCTCAGCTCTCTAGGCCAACCCTCAGAGGTGGCCAATAAGTTTGTCAAGGCGGCAGGCACTACACAGCAGGATGCCAATTCCTCCTCCCTCCTAGACATCTATCACTTCTGGCTCAAGTCTACCAAAGCCCCGAAGCGGAAGTTACAGGCCAATGGACCAGTGACCAAGAAGGCTAAGAAGAGTAGCTTCTTAGCTACCAGTGACAGCAGCAAGTAGGAAAAGGACACAGTTCAAGGAGCTCCAGCTAAGTAGTCTGCTGTACTCGTACGTGCCAGGAGGGCCAATCCATGTCAGCATCCTGGAAAGACTATAGCCAGAGCTTCAGAGAGCAGCAGCAGTGAAGAGCTGAGTGATGATGAGGAAGAGGAGGACACAAGGAAAACCACTGTCCAGAAGGGAGTTAAACCCCAAGCCAAGGCAGCCAGAGCTGCTCCTCAGAAAGCCAAGAGGTCTGAGTCTGATTCTGATGCAAGTTCAGAGGATGAGGCACCAAAGAACCAGAAGCCAAAGACAACACCTGTGGCGGTGAAAGCTCAGGCAAAAGCCCCAGCTAAACTGGGTGCACCAGCTCAGACAGCACCTAAGGTGGCCCATGGCAGAGCCAGTGATGGTGGCGGTGGTGGCAGCAGCAGCAGCAGCGATGAAGATTTAGAGGAGGAGACAGCAGCAACCATGCCCACGAAGACCACACCTAAAAGGCACGCTGTGGCCAAGGGCCCTGTAAAAGCACCTGTCGCTGCCACCCAGAAGAGTTCCAGGAATGAACAATCCTCCGGTGAGAAAGAAGAGGAGCAGAAAAGGCCCATGAAGAAAAAGCCAGGTCCCAGTTCCATGCGCCCACCCTCTGCTCCCCCACTGAAGAAGCCACTAGGAGCCCCGTCTTCTAAGAAAGCCCTGGAGATTCGGCATCCCAAGGGAAGGCTCAGCCAGTCGCTGCCACTGCCAAGCAGTTTGCAGGCAGCAGCCAGAAGCCTCTGATAGAACAGCTGACAGCAGCTCGAGGGAGGAGGAGAAGCCGGAGAAGGCTGTGTCTTCCCCAAAGGCGAAGGGGCCTGCCAAAGCAGCAGCAGCTCCACCTGCCAGAGGGGCTACTCAGACTGGTGGGGGTCACAGCTCCGACTCTGACAGCTCCAGCAGTAATGAGGAGGAGGAGGAAGAGGAAGAGGAAGTAGAGGAGGAATAGGAGGAGGAAATCTCTAAGTTTCAGCCTGAAAAGGTGGCAGGAGGGGCAGTCCCATCACAGGCAACCTCTGCCAAGAAGGCCAAGGCTGGGAGTAACAGCAGTTCTTCCTCTGGCGATTCCAGGAAAGCCCAAGATGTGGCCAAGCTCAAAATGGGAAGGCCAGCGAGGCCACTGAGGAGGAAGGGGAGGGACAGAACAAAGTGGCTGCAGTGGCCAACGCTAAGCCAGGTTCCAGAAACAAGTGCAAGCAAAAGGAGGCAGCGAAGGAGGCAGGGACTCCTCAAGCTGAGGCCGTTAAGCTCCACACTCACAACACATCTCCCAAAAGGAAGAAAGGAGAAAAAAGTGCATCTTCCCCATTCTGGAGTCAGGGAGGAGGAAACTAAGGCGGACTCCAGAGTGGCAGACAGCTTCTTGGATGCCAAGAATGGTGCAGCCGCCAGAGACTGGGGAGAACGTGCCAGTCAGGTTCTGAAGTTCACCAAAGGCAAGTCCTTCCGTCGCCAGAAAACCGAGAAGCGAGGCAGCTACCAAGGAGGCTCCGTCGCGGTACAGGCCCATTCGATCAAGTTTGACAGCGAGTGAGCAGCAGCTACACGTCTGCTCTGCGTGGCCCTGGGTCCCTCTGCTCTGGTGGGGGTTGGGCAAGGACGGAAGTTTAGGGCAAGTCTTGCGCCTCCAGCGTGACATCCCCTCTGATCCTTTTCTGTGTCCTGGTCTTGTACAGATGCTTTGTTTTGTTTTGTGTGTTTTGACTATCAGGGACAAGGTAACAGGAATATTGTTTTTAAAGAAAATACATTTTAGTTGTTCCTTTGTTCTTAGGACACCTCATATTGTGAAATTTTTATATCTTATATAAATGGTTTCTCATTTAAAAAAAAAAGAAAAGATGAGAGGCAGAGACAGACAGACCAAGCCCAGAGCAGCGCCAGATAGCAGAGTTACCTTGGGAATTTATCAAAAAGAAAAAAAGCCAGGCAAAACCCAGAAACCAGACCAGAGAAAGCGGCCCTCTATTCGTCTCTGATAAAAGGTGGGTGGCAGCCACCTACATTTTTTTTTTTTTTTTTTGGCAGAACCGGGGATTGAACTCAGGCCCTTGTGCTTGCCAGCAGGGAAGGACTTATTCTACTGAGCCAGCTCCCTAACCTACAGATTCTCATTTAATGTATAAAAGACCCACACACTTCTATGTAAGTACTTACAAGTCCAGTTTCACTTAGTATCACTGTAGCTGTACCAGGTAAGGCCCAAGGGCCCTTTGATTAGTCATTAACTCTCAGTTACTTTTCTATCTACCACAAATAGATAGACCAAAGACAGAGGTACTCAGTTTAGGATAGAAGATCACCAAAGGACACTTTAGATGGTGACATCTCCCAGGGCCCAACAGAGGGTGTGAGAAATCGCCAGTCCTAAATAAAAAAGAGCTGAGGACAAAAACCCACGGGTATCCACTTCTGATGCTCCCTCCTCCTCTGTCTTCTTTTTCTCCATCTTTGCCCAAATAAACCATCTTATTTTAAACTCTGCCTCTTTAATTCATTCCTTAAACTGAGAGTTTATCATCCCACAAGGTGAGTGCTCCAACAGAGCATTCGGCATGGTGTGGCATAGTTCTTTTTGATAAATTCCCAAGGTAACTCTGCTATCTGGCGCTGCTCTGGGCTTGGAGAGGCACACACCCCTCCCCAGACATGACGTTCCCAATACTCAAGCCCTTAACAATCCCAGGAAAGCCTAGGGAAGCAAAAATGTGCATTACAGGGCAAAAATGATGGGATACGATTGGAGTCGGTGGGGAAGCGATGTTCTTCTGGTCTTTGCAAAGCAGCTGCACGTGGCCCTTGCCACAGGAGTTCTATTTCCAGAACACACGGAGACGAGCCAGTACCATGCCTCACCCTCAATTTAGTGAAGCACACACAGGGCCAGCCCATCCTGGCCAGGAGGTTGAGCAACAGCTGACATGGGGACATGGGGGCAGGTACCAGCTGGGGGGAGATAGGAGAGAATCAGAGCAGCCTAACTGAAGTTTGGAGCTGCAAGAAGAATGATAACTTGTGGTAGGGGTGGAAATCAGCGGTAGAGCTCTTGATTAGCATGTATGAGGTCCTGCCTTCCGCCCCTAGCACCACAACACAAAGGGAGTGGGGGGAAAGAGAGAGAGAGAGACAAAGAGAGACAGAGACAGAGACAGACAGTGACAGAGACAGAGAGACAGAGACAGGCAGAGAGACAAAGAGACAGAGACAGAGACAGACAGACAGGCAGACAGAAAATGCACATAGACTAAAGCACACCAAATAGGCTTGTATATAAATGACAAGATTTAAGCATATTCTAGATGAACTGAATTCAGGGAACCCAATTAAAAATCTACAGTAAGGGCCAGGGAGATGGCTCAGTAAAAGGGCTCAGTTCAATCCCCAGTTCCGCCACAAAAAAAAGCTACAGTAAAACCCAAAGTCACAGACCAAATACATAGAAAAACATCTGGCAGAACACCCACCAAGACGTCTAGAGCAAAGTTATCTATGACATGTAGCACAATAAAATGGCTTTTGTCCTCCATGTTGACAGTTTTGCTCTTGGTTTCTTAAATAAGGTGAATATATTCAAACTCCTGGTACAATTAAAGAAACAGGTTTGTTTGTTAAGCAAAAGATAAATCACTCAATCTCCCCTGTGCCTCACAGGCAATCTCCTCTCTGATATTAACCAAAGCATCACCCCAGCACCCACATAGTGGGAAGAGAGGAAAGTTACGCCACTTGGCAAGGTTATTTAGTAACAGCCTGGTTTGATTAAATAAAAGCCTTCAGCAAGGAGCTGGGAGGCAGCCAACACTCAAGAAATATTTATTATTGAGCCTGAAGGAAAGGGGGCACAGAGAGGGGCACAGAGGAAAAGGGGGAGAAGTAAAGGGGCTGGTGTTGCCTGGGAGGACCCTTCCTGACAGCACCCCGTGGTGCTCTGAGCCATTTTCCCAGACCTCCCGAGCCTGGCGCCCTTCACCACTCATGGAGCACTCTGTGGCCCAGGTGAGGGCTGCCCCCCTAGGCTGACCATTGCTGCCCCTCAGGAGGCCCAGGGGAGCTACCACGCATGTGTGGCTGGAAGAGAGCTTGGCAAGGCAAAAACTGGCCCCAGGACAAGTTGCTCCTGGGTCTCAGTAGAAGCAAACCCTACACAGCAGTCTCCGGATTCTTCCCCTGCTATGTCCGAGACAGCCATCCCCACAGACCTCAGCAGGTGCCCTTATCCCCTCTGAACCAGAGCCACAGACCAACAAGGAAAACACGCAGAACCTCTTCTAACAGAGCTGTTGCTGCTTCAAAAATAAAAGCTTTCGCTGGGGAGATTAGCTCAGCACCATAAGCATTTGCCTGGCAAGCACAAGGTCCTGCGTTCAATCCCTGATACCAACAAATAAATAAAAGCTTTCAAACACTTTCTGGGGACTTACTCTGAACGACATCCTTCTGGTTGGCAGTGATTGCAGTGCTGACTGCTGGCTGCCTTTTTGTCACCTTCAGTAGTTTCAGTTTCTTTGTGGGCGTGGTGGTACACTCTTGAAAGTCCAGCTGCAGTACATGCTGAGACAGGGAAATCATAAGTTGGGTCAGCTCAGGGGGCAGCCCCGGCCCCACTCCCCAGGCATGGGAAAGGCTGGAAAACTTAGTGAGTCCCTGTCTCCAATTTAAAAAAAGAAAAATGAAACAGCTCTTTGGTAGAGCGCTGCTGGCAGGATATAAGTCCTTGGATACAGTCCCACTCGCTACCAAAGGAGGGGAAAACATATCATTTTCCCTGTGACTGTACTCAAGCACTCAAATATATGAAAATGTTCTCTTCAACCAAAGACGGGACCATATTCAGGAGAGCAGTAACGGTGTAAATCACCCAGGGGAGAGAGCAATCAGGGCTCAGCCAGTAGATCTGGGGGAATTTGGTGACAAGGGTTGTCTGCGCACGGGCAAAAAAAAATCCCTGAGTTTCAAGCAGAAAGGAGAAAAGGAAGAAGCAGGCTCAGATGAGGGTAGGGGAAGGGAGGACTCAGGGGCTGTAGAGAAAGGACAAGGCTGCTGCAGAGCTAGGAGAAGCTCCAGGAAACAACTGAGAGCTCAAGGCGAGGACTGAGGGTTTCTAGGACAGGCTGAGGCCTGTAGGAGACACTTCCAGATCCTCATCTCCATCCAAGAAATCAATGTTTGTAATCTCAAAGTTATGTTATTGGAATCCCATCAAGTTGATTCCAATCTACCACTTTTCATGCAACCCATGGTGAAAATAAAGACACTAAATTATATTTTTAATCATCAGGGAGTCGAGGGGTTCTCAGTCGAGCCACGAAGATGGCTTTCTGGAACCAAAAGAGCGACCCAGGGCCTCACCTGGTTTCATTCAGTGGAGGAGTGGTTTCTGGAGGATTGACAGAGAATTGTGGGAAGTAGGTGACTACTGTGAGCTGAGCTACATGGGTGGCCTACACTTACCTCTACCATATGCAGAGAGGATATACAGAGAGAGTAATCTGTATTTAATGTTTTGGGAAGTCTGGTGCTTCAGCTTTGATGTAGTCTTTCAAGCCCCAGAAAGTCATAGCCTCTATCTCGAGGCTGGACCCCAGCTGGCAACATGGAGCATTAGCTCTACCATCCTGTCTCCACCCGGCTCACATTAAGGAGCAGCAGGTTTACCAGGGAAACACGCATACCACCTTCAAAGACTATCACCAGCACCTCAGCTAGACCAATACACATTGCTTAAAGCCAATTGAAGGATAATCAGAAGTCCTAGCCAGCTCTGTACAAGAAAACAGGATCAGTCAAAATGGAGACAGTTGCTCTTCTTCCAAGGAGAGCTGCTCAGGTCGTCCTCCAAAGAAGGCTGCACCAGCTTCAGAGCCAGTATCCCTGCAAAAAGTCTGTGATACATTCCCCAACACTCAAAAAAAAGAGCCTGCTTGGCCAGAGATATGCAAAGAAAGCACCCCAAAAGTCAGAAGTAATCATTCAGCCAGGCATGATGGTGCATGCCTAGAATCCCAGCAGTCAGGAGGCTGAGGCAGGAGGATCACCAGCCTGGGTTACACAGTGAGTTCAATGCCAGCCTGGACTAGAAAATGAAAGCCTGTCTCAGAAAAAAAGAAACACTCACTCATACTAAACCAATAGGAAGCCAAAATTTGTGTACCGAGGGAGCAGTTTGGAGACAGCAAAACCCCTAGCTAGTCTCTCCCTCCTGCCTTCTTACTTTCCATTCTGAAAAGGAAGAAGTAGGTGAGCAGGAAGGGATCCCAGCATCCACGTCTTGCCCCATGTAGGCTGGAAGTGCGTTTGTTTTGTTTATTTTTTCCCAGTACAGGGGTGAACAGAGAGGGACCTAAACTAATAGAATAAGCCCTTGCCTGGCAAGCACAAGGGCCTGAGAAGAAAGCATGGGTAAATGTATTTATGGGGCCAGGGAGATGGCTCAATAGAATAAGCACTCGCCTGGCAAGTGCATAGGGCCTGAGTTCAATCCCTGGTTCCACAAAAAAAAAACAAAAAAAAAAAAAAACACTTTTTAAGTTTTTGTTTAGAGACAGGTTCTCATTAAATTCCCCAGGCCTGAGCCGGGTATGGTGGCGCATGCCAGTAATCCCAACACTCGGGAGGCTGAGGCAGGAGGAATGTTATGAGTTTAAGACCAGCCTGAGCTACAAAGTGAGCTTAAGGCCAGCTTGAACTGCATAGTGAGACCCTGTCTCAAAAAGACAAAAAAAAAATTGCCCAGGCCAGCCTCAAACTTATGATCTTCCTGCCTTGGCCTCCCAAGTAGCTGAGATTATGGTCTGTACTACTGCACCAAACCACAAGCAGGGCTGTGATGTGAGGATGCAGGTAGACTGGATTGCAAACAGGAAATAACTTGCCCAGGAGTCTCCGGAGATGAACCACTCCACGCTGCTCTCGTGGCGATTCCATCACTCTCACCATCTCTACCCCACCCTCTGCATCATAGGGAACAGTTCCCATAGGTGTTTGTCTTCATTCTGGAGGCAAAAAGTAATTCCCTCTTGTCCCCGCTGGCCAGAAACCTGGGGGCAGCCCTCAGGTGCCAGACGTCTTTGACGCTTTTGAGTGGTGATCTCTAGCCAGAGGCCTCGGTCCCCCCTTTGTGGCAATGTCCAGCCATGTTTCCTGAGCAGGAGCCTTGTCCTGGCACCGTCTACCTCGGAGGTCCCCGCAGAGCTGGCCCAGTGCCTACTGCACACCAAGGGTCCTGGAGAGTGGAGCTTTTCCTCTAATCTAAGCTGTTCTGTGTCAGAGATTCAGGGCCAGGGACCACAGAAGAGGGGTCAGCAAATCAAGATGAGTGAGCAAGAATCCTGCCTGGCCCCTCTGCTCCCTGAGGCTGCTGAGGGGAAAAGGGGCCAAAGCCTTCCCGCCTGGTCAGAGAAGAGAGCAGGGTAGGGCCATGCCCTAGCCTGCTGGTGAGCACTAAAGCTTTGGGCTGGAATCCATACATTTATATTTATTATTGTTATTGTTATTATTATTATTACATAATTGGAAAGGTTTAGTGTTGGAGACCAGAACCTATAGCAAAGGTGGTTTGGGGATCCAAGACCCGTGCATGTTTTGCCCTTTGGGCCGAGAGCTATGCAGAAGTTCCACTTGTTCCGGTCATGACATAAAGACCACAAAAAACTTGATGTTCACAGGCAAGATAACGTCTGCTGGGGACGCTGTGACTGAGGAAAGAACAGTCTTGCTAAGGAGAAAGAAAAATAGTTTCTCTATTAACTTATTCCTATTCATTGGGTATGCTCTGTCGTGAGCATGATTTGGTCACTTCCAAAAAATTATCCCAAGCTCCCCATGACTGCTTTTACTGAGAAAAAAAAAAAAAGCAAAACAAACAACAGGTTAACCAGAGAATTTTCTTTTTTTTTTTGGTCTTTTTGAGACAGGGTCTTACTATACAGTTGAGGCTGGCCTTAAGCTCACTTTGTAGCTCAGGCTGGTCTCGAACTCACAACAATCCTCCTGCCTCAGCCTCCCTAGTGCTGGGATTACAGGCATGCGCCATGCCACACCCCTGGAGCAGGCAACCGAGGGCCTGGCCAGAACCCAATAGTGTAAGCCTAGATGCACCTCATCCCAGCCCCTAACCGTCTAATTCTTCCCAAAGCAAAGTTAACAATTTTTTAGAATCTCTAAGGAGTATGTTAGACCATGTGTGCTTTTTAGCTTCATTAAACTTTACATCTATACATAATATTGATAGTACAAGTGTAAGATGTAAGAAGTAATAATCAAACATGCATGTGCCAACAAAGTGGCTCAAGGAGGAGAAAATAACCAATATCTGAAGCAAGCTCTCTGTCACACAAAACCCTATACACAGCTTTTTTTTCCTGTAGCACAGCTGGAGGAAAAACTCTAAGACCAAGAAAAAGTGGTGGATAAATCAGGAGTGGATCCTGTTAACTATATGACAGCTGATAGAGCTGTAGAAATTGAAAATCAGAGCGATAAGTCTTCATCTGGTAGCAGCTTATTTAAAACACAATGTGCACCTTCCTTACCTAAACAAACTCAAAGAAACCCATGAGGAAATCTGTCCATAAACTCAAGAGTGTTCAACTGGACTCGTCAAGTGACTCATCTATAGAACCAAGACCATTGACTTTGAAAACTGCTTATGCCTCTGAGCTGTCTCCCCATCCCTGAAAGCTATTTTTGAAAGATTCAAGAAAAAGAAGAAACATAAAAATGAGGCATACAAGTCAAAATCAACGCCAAGAGAAAAAAATCAAGAGGAGAGAGAAACACTAGAAGACCATGAATAGATCAAAACAGGTGAAAGATTTATACACTCTGGAGAAAAAAGAGCATATGAATAGATAAAAAGCAAATCAAAGAAAAAGGACCTTAGGGCTGGCCAAATAACTCAGAGGATTAAAGCACCTGCTTAGGAAGACACAGGGGCCGGGAGTTCAATCCCTGGCCTGCCGTGCCGGCCCCGCTCCAGAGCACGCTGAGATGGTTGGTGCTGGAGACTGGGCATGGTGCCTGTAATCCCAGCACTTGGGAGGCTGTAAACAGGAGGATTACTACAAGTCCAATCTAAGTAGTGAGACCCTGTACACCCTGTACACCCTATCCTAAATACAGGGGGAAAAAAGCACCTAGGTTCACAATTTTACAATCTGAGAATGGAAGGAAACCATTACCTCGGAAGAAAATTTTAAATTTTGAACAACCTGTTTTAAGAGGATTTTTTAACTGTATTGAAAAACTGAAGTATGAACACCACCTTAAGGAATCATTGAAACAAATGAATGTTGGAGAAGACTTAGAAAAAGAAAACCTTGATAATTGTAGATACAAACACTCAGATGATGGCTCCATCTCTCCTATTGAAGATGAGACAGCAGCAGATGAGACAGGGCATCTAGAACAAAATGCGTGTGATATTAAATTGGTAGAGGGGAGCTGTTTCATGACAAGTTCTGAATTTCCACATAAGATGAATGTGTATTTACCACAAGGCAATAATAAAGAAGCTATTTTGTCTACAGAGTTTCTAAGGCCCGAAATAATGGACAGAGGGCAGAAAGATCTGAAAAGGAGATAAACATGTGAATGTCCAAGAAAGTAAACAATATAGAGAAAGTGGATTTTTGGGTTTTGTTGGACAGGAAGAAATGACTAAAGACGATTAATGTGGAGATACCTTTGATGAAGAAAGTCTTAAATCAAGAACTAAGGAAAGGAGCCAGGGAGATGGTTCAGTGAAATAAGCATTTTCCTGGCAAGCGCAAGGGCCTGAGTTCAATCCCCGGTTCTGCCAAAACATAAATAAATAAGGAGAAAATTCTCTTAAAAATAAACTTGGAAATAAAAAGTAAAAAAGACAAGAAAGAAAAAATAAGGTTTATTGAAAGAAAAAGTGAATGTCTAATTGTTTGATAAGTCTTGCATATCTATATCTGGACGTGTGAGCAGCAAATTTGGTGTATGTAATTTAGCATCCATTGTTAATATTCCATTCTTGTTCTGTCTTATATTGCTTTGTTTCTGTCTTCTTGTTATTTGTCCTAGTTTTTGTTTGTGTTTTTTTCTCTTTAAAATAAAAGTTAAAATGAACTAAGAAGAAAAATAAAAATTTGAACGGGTTTGAAGAAGAAACTACAAAAACATTTCAAATTTTCAAATACCGGAGAAAAGCTAAGATACAATTGCCTGTACATGAGTCCGGCTGTTCTTCATCAGCGCTTGTTACTCAGTAAGAGCTCAGGTGTCACTGGAACACTGGAAGAAAAACATTATTCGCCAGCATCCCACCAGCTGCGGTACATTCTTGGGACCACCCTGTTTTTAACCCCAACACGAGGCCCTTGATTTGATGCCCAACAGCTTGAAAAACAGCTTCCTTATATACCCGGAAAATAGTTTTCTATTTCAACTGCAGTTTTCCTTAGGATCATCACTGTAGAGCTGACTACTGTTAAGTGTGTGCTGCATTATACAACGGCATCTATGTGTGTTTTGTCTTGTCTTTTTCTTGTGGACTAAAACTTAATGAAGGGGTAGAAAAAATAAACCCTATACACAAATGTTCGTAGCAGCAGTGATGGTTAATTTTATGTTTCTACTTGAATGGCCCTTGAGTGAAAGGATTACACATTATTTCTGGGTGTGTCTGTGAGGATAGTCTCAGCTGAAATTGTTCTAGATGGCTAAATTAGGTAGAAGTATTATAGGCAGTCAGGGAGGCCTGGGCCCTCCAGAGAGTCAAGACAAAAGGTGAAAACATTACAGCTGGGGCCAGAGATGCATCAGTTGCCAGCCAGGCCTCAAGATAGCAACAGAAGAACCAGGCCTATATACTCCCCAGGAAATGAGATAAGGGACAACACCTCACCTAATGAAGTCTACATTAGGCGTCACTCACTTCAGTGAACAGCCAAGACCCCCAAATCCATCGCCTACCTGGGAAATTCTTTGATCTTTCCATGGTGCCTAGGCTCCCCCTTGGATCAGTGTTCCCTAAGCAGCTGTACTTACAATCTTTTTTTTTGAACTGGTCATTGAACTCAGGCCCTTGAGCTTGCCAGGGAAGCACTTGTTCCACTGAGCCATCTCCCCGGCCCTGTACTTACAATCTTCTTGGTTGACTATGGCTGTAACCCACACTGTGCCACATGGCACAACAAAACTTCCAGAGATATGGGGTCCTCAGGTCCCACTTGTCCCTCTCAGGCAGGAGCTTCCTGTCCCTCAATAAATATTTCCTAGTTAACCTTAGTTGTTCCTAAAATGCATCCTTGAATTTTAAAAAACATAAACTTGGCATATGGGACACCTAACAGGTTGGGAGTTACAGTATTTTCCTTGTATTATATTTAGAGGTTTTGATATCATCCTTGTATCATTTTGGAGGGTGCAGGGAGATAACTGGATGGAGATAAGAGTTTATTTTTGCTTCATACATTCTGGATTATAGCTCACTTAAGTAATCACAATTGTCACCCTTGTTTTTGTAATTGCTTATGTCTTGAATTTCAAGCATTTTGTCTTTTGTTTTTTGTTAAAATGATGAAAAATTTAAGTTCAGAACATATAAAGATCATAATATTCCTATCACTTGACATTTTACTTTTGTAGACAAGGTCTTATATTTGTATTTTACATATGGTATCTTTTTTTTGAGACAGGGTCTCACTGTGTAGTTCACGGTGGCCTTAACCCCATTACGTAGCCCAGACTGGCCTTGAACTCACAACATTCCTCCTGCCTCAGCCTCCCCAATGCTGGAAGTACAGGAATGCACCACCACACCGGGTTTATATGGTACCTTTAGACTCATTTTGACTACTGCGGTTTACTAAGGAAAGGTAATGTTTGTGCGCCACCTAGTGTACCTTAATGCTAATTATGGGGTAAATTTATTTTATCTTATTTTATTTTTTTATGTATTTAGTACAGGGTCTACAGGGTCCCATTATGTAAATCGGACTCGTAATGATTCTCCTGCTTTCAACCTTCCAAGAGCTAGGATTACAGGTACCGCCACGCCCAGGCTCACGGTCTCAGTTGCCGTCTCCACACGCCCCTGGGGTGGGGTTGGCATGGCACACCAGGCCTCGAGCCCAGGCCCCTGAGCTACAGGGTAAATTTAGAAAAGGCTGTGAAATGCGTCTCTTATTAAATCTAGTTTATATTCAGAAAATATACACAACTATTAATAAATCATGGGACTCCTTCCATCAGTTAAAAGCCAAAATGTCAATGACCACTCTTAAGACTGGAGGGGGTCCGATGTGGTGCTGCACAACTTTAATCCTAGCACTTGGAAGGCTGAGACAGGAGGATCATTGTGAGTTCAAGACCAGCCTGGGCTACAAAGTGAGGACCTGTCTCAAAAGGACAAAAAAAAAAAAAAAAAACGAAAAACACTGGAGGGACAGGTTTCACTGAGACATTCTGGACCAGTCCTCTACACTCAAGAGAAAATGTTGAGCCTTTTTTGCCTCGGTTTTCTTTCTGATCTGATCTGCTGAGGAAGTGACACTGATCTCATTTCTGGTCTTTCTGCCACCTTTGGATGTAAGATTGGAGACAGAAAGGTCTCTAAATTGCCCCAACCGCCTCCAACAAAGAACCTTTAAATTGAGCATGTAAAGCATCTTAAGTAAAGGCATCTCAGGCTTTTATTAGCCCCTTATAGAACTTTAACAAACAGTGCTTACTCTGCCAGCTAGTTAGCTAGATTTCTTTCTGGAGACAGAGCTCTACTTGTGTGGACCAGTGAGAACTGAGAGGCTATGCCCAGGCAACTCTGGCAGATACCCAAAGATTCCTCAGTGAAAGCCGAGTCCCAACAGCCCAACTGGATGTCCAGAAAAAGATCTCCACTTAGCTACTGTCCCAACCTGCACTCTTTCAGTCACCTGCTATCTCCTGTCCCAGAGTGAACAGAGATGATGCTGTCAGAGCCCTTTCTTCACTAAGGGTTGCGCTACAGTTTGAACTGTTCTCTCTGCTAGTAAGCTAGAAGCCCCAGCTTTTCTCCAACTTGCCAGTTTAACAAAAACTTCTCGATTAGACTGCCCTTCCTCCCAGAGTTGAATCGAGGCAGCTTGCAACAACTGGTTCCCTTTAACAGGGGAGAACAGCTATCAGGAAAGCAATTTACACTTGTGCTTTACATACGCTAGCAGGAAACAAGAGATTTTAGCTAGATTTTCTCATAAAAAAACAACTGGGCCAGGGAGATACCTCAATAGAATAAGCACTTGCCTGGCAAGAGCAAGGTCCTGAGTTCAATCCTCGGTACCACCAAAAAAAAAAAAAAAAAAAAAAAAATATATATATATATATATATATATATATATATACTTATGGATGGGCCTTTATTAATGTGTAAATTGTGGTCACTTAGAGATTTTCAAATGAACTTTTAATAAAACATAGACTTGTTTTGTTGCTAGGAAATGTTGCCTATGTGATTAAGTGGGTAAGCCAGGTGTCTTAGAGGCTTCTTCACCCTAGGGCCCAGGGTGAAATTCCTCTGAGCCATTTGTTTGCTTCTACCTCTAGAGGTGATTGCTTTTGCGGGATGGAAAGTGCTCCCCTTTGATCTATGTGCCTCATTCTCTCTCAAAAGTTTGGAAAATCGTGGTTTAGATCTCTCGATTATTGGTTTCTCCTAGGGATGTTTCCTTCTTTAAAACATGACTGTCAGCTCTAACCTCTTGTAACTTGTGTTAGAGTTAAAAATACAAGTTTCTAATGAAGATAGGGCTGTGAGCCAGTGAGAGGTGGCTAATCTGGCCCAGATTATCTTTTGGCTTCTCTCCAGAGGTGGCCACTTGCTCTACAGCTGAGTGCCCACAGGGACGCACTGAGGATATAGAAAACAAGCAAAAATTAAAAGATGCCAATATTTTCCTCTTGCTTAGAATGGGATACTCAATGTCAAATTCTCTTATTCTTCTGGAACACATTCCTAGCCACTGGAGGATGTTTGACTCTCATATACCGAACAAGAATAATTGAATATTTTTCTGCACCTGCACATGGCCTGCCTACCCCTCGATCCAAAATGGGATGCACAAACAGTCTTGATTATGGTGCTCTTTCACAACTAAAATCATACTGTAAGAAAGAAAACAATGGTCAAAATTGCCTCATGTTCAGACTCTTTACATTAAGAAATAATTCTTGTGTTCAAAATATAATTATAAGCCACAATATTACCCCATTCATCTGTCCTCTCTGTGACATAAAACAGATCAAACAAGATCTAGGAAACTTTCCAGATGACCCCTGCAGAGGGCCTCTGATTGACATTTACAACCATGATCCCCTTCACCCTGAAGTACCCAGAAAGGTCATTGCCCTTTGCTTCCTCACAACTGTTCAGAATGCCTCTCTAGAGAAGGTAGCACCTGGGAGATGGCTCAGTGGAATATGCACTCCCCTGGCAAGCCCAAGGGCCTGAGTTCTCTAGAGAAGGTAATGTTCCAGACAGATAAGTCAGGTAGAAATATTACAGACACACAGGGAGGCCTGGGCCCTCCAGAGAGTCAGGACAAAAGGTGAAAACACTACAGCTGAGATGCATCAGTTGCAGGCCAAGCCTCTGGATAACAACAAAAGAACCAGGCCTACAGACTCCCCAGGGAGTGAGATAAAGGACAACACCTCACCTAATGAAGTCTACATCAGTCAATTCAGTGGGCAGCCAAGACTCCAAAATTGATTACTCACCTACCTAGGAAATTCTTTAATCTTTTCATGGTGGCTCGGACTCCTGTGTGAGCTACCTTCCCTTGGATCAGTGTTCCCTTAAGCAGCTGTACTTATAAACTTACTGGTTTATAACTAACTCTAACCCACACTGTGCCCCTGTGACACAATGCTCTATAAAACTCCTTGAGATGTGGGATCCTTGGGCAAGATGTGGGTTCACTTTCCAAGGATTCCCACTTGTCCCTCTCAGGCAAGAGCTTCCTGTCCCTCAATAAATATGTCCTGCTCTTAACCTTTGTTGTGCTGATAAATTTTTACAGGTGTTTTTTTGTTTTGTTTTTTTGCTGGTTCAGGAGGCCTTAAGGGCAAGTCTTCTGGTAAGGCATGAGGATCTGGGGATCGAACCACAGCATCCTGAACCTGACTTGTGCTGATAAATTCTGTACACAATCCTTTATTTTGTCCTTGAAATTCTTATTATAATCAATTACACTGAAACTGTGTCAATCACTAAAGAGTACAACCAGAGTTGTATGGTACATTGTATCATGATAGATAGTTTTCGGTTTTCATCAATGGTTTCTGGCTCCTACCTCTGACCCACCTCGTCTCATCTCCTTACTCCAGAAGAGATGCCCACTCTCTGAAAGGATATTTCCAAGAGCCCAGAAAGAATCTGAACAGACACACCTTGCTGAGTTTTCCCACTGTGCTGATTAGCAATCATGCCTGTGCAACAAGGTCTCCACAAAAACCTAGAAGAGCACAATTCGGAGAGCTGCCAGATAGCTGAACATGTGGAGGTCCCTGGAGGGTGATGCTGGAGAAGGCATGGGAGCTTTGTGGCCTCCCATGACCTTGCGCTGTGCATCTCCCATCTATGACGTTTGTAATTTCCTCTAACTGCTCAGAATGAAACCTAAAGGAAGATTATTGGAGCCCCAATTTACAGCCTGCTGTTCAGACATACTAGGAAAACAACCCAGGACTTGTGAGGAGGGGAGGAGTGGGGCCTGGAGACCTCAACTCGGGATATCTGATGCTCTCTCCAAGGACACAGTCAGAATACAATTGGAGGCAAGGACCTCAGCTGGTATCTGCTGCATACGTGCCCGCCTACTTGCTTGCTTGCTTATAAGAAGAAATCTCCCATTACTTCTGAGGTCAGAGAAGTTTTCTGTGTTTATTGTATGTGAACAGAGGGAACACAAAACATTTTTTCTTTCCTGATAGACTGAGTATAACATCAAAGCTTTATTAGAAAAAGAACGTAAGATTAAGCTTCCCTTCAGCAGCATGCCTTGGATCTTAGTGGGCTTTAATTCACATTTCTATACTTAGGAACACTTCTATAATTACTTTTGAAATGTTCTACTCTGTCAGAGGTTTAGTGGACTTTTGTATTTATACCCCTGTGAATGGCGCATTAATGGATTTGCCCATATTTCTATTGGATTGTCTTTTCCTTATCAATTTATGTGAGTTCTTAACAGTTCAATTGTAGATATTTTTCCCAGGGTTGACTGTCTTTTCATTTTGATTTGTGGTGTTTTGAGAGTGGATGTCCTTATCTAATGTAATCAAATGTATCTGTGCTTTAGTTTTCATCTTTCCTGTGTGCTTATGAATTACAGAAAGATCAAAACAATGCCCTTTTGTATTGATTTTCAAAATTTTGCATTTTCCCCTTTCATATAATCCTCCCCATCCAAACATGGTAGTGTGTGCCTGTGATTCCACCACTCAGGAGTCTGAGATGAGAGGATCACTGTAAGTCTGAGGCAAGCCTGGACTGTAGAATCAGACCCTGTCTCAAAACCAAAATCAAAACAAACAAACAAAAAATCCTCCCCAAACTGACTTCCTGGGCAATATAAAGTTCAAATGGCTATGCAGTCGCTTGAATATTATTTTTTGACTGGTGATCAACCAACTATAGCCTGTAAGTCAAATCTGGTGCTCCACTTCCTTTGATAAAGCCTATATAGAAATGATTTCTGCATTTGAAGCAACTGAAAACATAAAAGGAAAATTAAGAACTCATGACTCGTAAAAAAAATTCAGTGTACATAAGGCTTTATTAGAACATAGTCACAAATCCCTTGTTCAACTAGCCCTTGTTCAAGTCTGTGGCTACTTTTACGTGACATCAGCAGAGTCGAATAACTCTCTCAGACACTGAGCTCCAAGCAGCTTAAAATATGCACTGTTTATTCCCTACAGAAAACGTTTACTAATAACTGAACACTTCATTCTTTCCCTGTGATGTAAGTGCTGCCTGTACTGTAAATTAAGGTTTCCTTATTTTCTAGGTCAGTTTTAGAGATTCTAGTCAGTTCCACTGGTCACTTTTACTCTTGCTACACCAAAAAGGACACTATCTTGATCACAACAGCGATTTCTAAGAAGTCTTAATATGTATTTAGAAGAAATGGTCCTTCTTTTTTAGTGAGGTAACTAAACCTCTTTACTTCTCCATATACATTTCAAAACCTACGCCAATTCCAGGAAAGACTGGTAGGATTTGGCTTGGAATCATTCAATCTGCAGGTGAATCTGGGAGGAAAAAAAAAATGACATGAAACTTCTTATTCATGAATATTATGGACATTATAATATCTCCTGAGTTCTTTATCACTATTTCTCCATCAAAGTCTCAGTCTTTGGGGGCTGGAATGCTAAGGCTCGCCTATGAAACTATCCATGGGCAATAAAGGCATGTCATTTCTCTGTGTGAAAAATTTTAACTACTAGCCGGGCGTGGTGGCGCAGGCCTGTAATCCCAGCACTCGGGAGGCTGAGGCAGGGGGATTGTTGTGAGTTCGAGACCAGCCTGAGCTACAAAGTGAGCTTAAGGCCAGCCTGAACTGCACAATGAGACCCTGTCTCAAAAAGACAAAAAAAAAAAAAAAAAAAAAAAAAAAAAATTTTAACTACTTTTCTAATTCCTTACATTGTTATAGAACAGTTTTGATTTTTTTTTCCTCTTAATACTGCTGTCTTGAAATGTATAGACTCCATCAAAATTTTCTAGTTCTTGTCATGAAAGTATTTATCAGAATTTCCTATTTGATCTCTTTAGCATCAGTAGACACAGTCCTCATTTGATTCCTAAAATGTTAACATGTATATCTTTCATGTGTTTTGCTTCATTTAACTTTTCTTGTCTTTTTTTGTTTCTTCATTTCTTTTCTTCCTTTCGCTTTTTCCTTCTTTTTATGAAGTATGTTAAATTGGATGGTAGATCCATTAATTTGCCTTTTTTACCTTTAATGTAAGGATTTATGTTACATATTTCTTTCTGAGCATTTCTTTTGCCTCATGGTTGAAATACGGACACCTAGTATTTTTTGTTATCTAAATTCTATCATTTTGGGAGGGGCAGGAGATGGCTCAGTAGAATAAGTGCTTCTCTATTACGTTTTCTTCTTTGGTTCATACTTCATAT
>PVKA01031836.1:0-25886 GCA_004027165.1 Ctenomys sociabilis | reverse complement strand
ATATACCAACATATATAGATGTTAATTTATATATATACCAACATATATATATTAATTTCTATATATATACCAACATATATATATACCAACATTTATATATATATATATATATATATATATATATATATATATATATATATATGTGTGTGTGTGTGTGTGTGTGTGTGTGTGTGTGTGTGTGTGTGTTAATTTAATTTGGACAAGAGTAAAGTGAACTTGTGAAAATTCAACTATACTTTGTAACCTACTGTTACAAATTTCTGTTGGGAAAGCAGAATAACAAAAAGAACAGCACAAGAACCTTTCAGTGAGAAGATCTTTGCATGGAGCACTGATGCTCTAACTTTGCATAGCCCTCCAGAAAAAGAATGTCCTTCAAATAGGATGAAAAACCAAGAATCTAGTTGGTAACAGGTGCAGAAAGGAGACTGTTGTAGTGTTTCAATAGCTCTTGACACTGCTTTCAATGTAACTGCATTTGGGATTAATTTTCAGTCATGTCCATTAAAGTTGACAGTGAACCACATATACACAAACACACACATATATGCATGAACATGGGCACAAACAAATAAAGATAATGTGATTTTTTGAGAATGAATGAAATCAAATGTGATTATCATATATCTGAAAACTCATGTTAGAACTGCCAACATATTTTTACATCTTTGGGGCATGATTTCTAAGCCTTTATGTTTAGGGATTTGAGAGTTAAAATCAGTAGAAAGTTATATGAAATCTGTTCATTTCCTTAATCACATCTCTCTCTGTACCCGCTCATAGGTCAATTACCCAAACACTGAAATGAAGAGAGATTTTCTGACTAGTTCTTTTGCCAGGCAAAGAATTTTCACATATTGGCAACATGATCAACTTAACTAGAATCCAGCTGGGAGAAGTGTAAGAACTGTTTTGTCTTTGAATTGACCTCTCTTTAAAACATTCAGAGAAAGGATATTTTCAGAAGTGCCAGCCAGTAGAGCTGAAGGATTTGCTCTGCAAGACCTTGGCCTCTGTCTCATTGTGTGAAGCTGCTACCCTTCCACACAGGGCTCTCCTGCGACTTCAGAAGACTGGCTAAGGGGAGACTCTTTTGGCATAATATCCCAAAATGGATTTAGGAATTGTCTCAGGCCCTTCAGGGCAGCTTTAGGCCTTGGCCCTAATTGAGCTGTTTATAGATTTAATGTTTTCTACCAACTAAGCACTGGCATCGTGTATGAAAAAGTAAACCCTCAAAACCTGACTGCAGGCTTATATGGAATAGAATTAATCTCTTCTTCTCTCTGAGTCTTTTTTTTTTCTTTTTGACTCAGTCTGCATGCCCAGCCTTCTTTAGCTTTCCACCTGCTATCAAAAATTTCTCAGAAACAAAAGAACGGAAAATTACTTACTCTCAAGTAAAAAAATTATAACTGATAATAATTAAAAGTATTTCTTCTCCTGAGAGATTTTAATATGAATAATGCCTCAGATAAAAGGTTTGCAATACTTCTCATTTTATGACAAAGCTTAATGAGCAAGGAAAGGAAAAATCCGTGTGAATGAAATGTTGTGAGGTAAGAGAATGACTTGCCCACCAGAAAGGAAGCATACTCCTGAACCTAATCTATTTTGGGGTCCACTACTCATAAAAATGATGAATAACATTTTCTATACAGTCAGCCCTCTGCGTCCTTCAATTCTGTATCAGTGGAATCCATTAGCCATAAATCCAGATATTTCAGGAAAAGCATTGTCTGCGGTAATCATGTGTGGACTTCTTTTTGTATCATTCCTTCCTAAGTAATACAATGTAACAAACATTGACACAGCATTTACATTCTGCTAGGTATTGGAAATAATCTAGAGATGTCTTCGGGCGTACAGGAAGATGTGCACAGGGGGGATGCAAGGATATGCCATGCTATATAGAGTCCAAATGCCCAAGAACTTGGGTAGCAGAAAGGAATTCCCTGGGAACCCTGGCACCAACCTCCCAGAGGCACTGGGGGAAGATAAATGTTATCAAGCTAATACTTCATCCAGGTTTTCCATACTGGTATTCCACCAAGAAAGAAAAGATCTCACCACATATTAAGTGAGGTTCTAATACTCCAAAGTTTAATTTGGTTGGTTTTTTTAAGAAAAAGAGAAACTTTTTCATGATTTCATATAGTTAGGAGCCAGAACTTCATCTAGCCTATCATAAATACAAAACACAATCTTCTTTTTCTTTTAAATCTATTTGGTTGTTGCAGGGTCTCACTAGACAGCCCGGACTCATGGTAACTCTCCTGTTTTCAGCCTCCCCAGTGCTGGGATTACAGGCATATGTCACCATGCTTGGCTGGACTCTAGCTGACTCAGCTCACTCTGGGGGCAGGGATGGTGTGGCATGTGGTGCTGGGATCGAACCACGGTCCCTGTGCTTGCCTAAAGTTGCCTAAGCAGGCTTAAAGCACAATCTTCTAATGAGTTCTGGAATAAAAGGCCATTAAACAGGTAAAATTATAAAATTACAAGAACTTTTGTCCACAGACTAAAAGCAGACTGACCCCAGTGGCAATCTGATAGGAGGAAAAGAGCAAGTTCTCTATTTATAAATCAGGTGATGTTTGCTCTCAGAGTTTCTAGGTCTTGTATCATCCAATAGAATAAATAAGTGTACCCTAATGACAAATTAATACAAGCTTATATCTTTACTTTTCTTTAAATACCATCATAAAATAATCTCTATTTTGAAATAAGTGTATCTTCTCACCGCCAAACTGGAAACAGAAAATTATTGGGTTTTTTTTATTTTTTTAAATTTATTTACTTACTGTGTTTAGGACAGCATGTACAGGGTCTCACTTCGTAGACTGGACTTGTAGTAATCCTTCTGTTTACAGCCTCCAAAGTGCTGGGATTACAAGCACATATCACCATGCCCAGTGTCAATCGCTATCTCAGAGCACCCCAAGGGTGTAGGGGGCACAATAGCCCCAGAGCCTCCATTGTCTTATGGAAATAGGTTTCTCTTCCTGCAAAGCTGCCACATCATGACTTCCTGCCTCATACTCCCCCAGCGGATCACATGAGTGCCTCTAGCCTATAAGATTGCCTTAGTACGCCTGCATCATCGGTGTCGCTGACTTCCTCTCCCCCTGATATAAAAGCTGTGTTGCTTCCTTGTATAAAGGAGACTTGATCAGAATCCTGTCTTGTCTCCATTTCTCGCGTCTCCTGTCCTTTGTCCCCTCCTCCATTCTCTGCTCCTCTCCCAGGTGACCTTCATTGACTGACCCGCTGGACAGGACACAAGGATGAGGCCGGCATAGCAGGCCCTGGGATCAAACCCTGGCCCCTGTATCTGCTTAAGCAGGTGCTTTAATCCACTGAGCTATTTGGCTGGCCCTAGAAAATTACATATTACTACATTCTAGTTTGGTTCAGCCTTATAGCTCCACATGTTCACACTTTGGTACCACCAGTGTAAATGACAGAATTCTACTTCAGAGGTTTCAAAATTATTTTTATTTCTAAGTCCTAGAGATATGTGTAAATACTTTCTGAGTTAACTTTTATAGAGCTCATATTTCAAGGTTGTCTTGAATATAATTGTTCAGTGCTGCATGTTTGTCTGAATATTTGGACTGATCTTTACATCTTCTCTGATTGTAATAGATCCCAGAACAATGGATCACCTTAAGTGTTGCTTCTGAGAAGACTATTATAAAACAGAACTGAGCCAATTATAATTTGTCCTTGGCTTCTCCACTTAGGAAAATAATTTCCTCACCTGTTTTCCTCTATGAAATCTATTACTACATTCTCCAGAAAGTGAAATATTTTTAAGTATATATTTAGTTATATGATGGTAAATAATCTAGTGGCCAATTGTTTAGTAAAATTAAGGCCCTTTTTACAGCTGAATAATCAGTCATACCTTTTCAAATACATTTCTTTAAATTGAAATTCTTCTCTATAAGTTCTCTTAAACTGAGGCCTTTTTATATTATTCATAAGGTACTTTAAATTTCCCTTTCCTGGCCAATTCTCCAGAAATGACTGAGTGACTGACTTCCAAATACATCCTTATCCCAGGAATCAGCTTCATTGTTCAAACATTATATTTAGCATCGACTTCAATCACACATTCATTTGCAGTCACCTAAATTGTTTGGTGTTTGTCACAGCATACAGAATCTCAACATATAGAGTCACAGCATGGGTCTCTCTGTGTCTCTCTATCTGTCTCTGTCTCTCTGTCTCTGTCTCTGTCTCTCTCTCTCTCTCTCTCTCTCTCTCTCACTGTCATCTATGAGTCATTACACTTTCAGTAGAATCACAATAGAGGGTTCAGAACCCTTCGCCCACACCTGACTGTAAGGAAAGGAACCAGAACAGCTTTCTTCACTTGTAAATGTCAAGTGTTCAGCATGTCTCCATTGGAGGCTGAATAGATATGTAACCTTAACAAAATAAGTCCTTGGGTCTGAGCAAAGTTGGGAGAATTCAGGGTCCAGAGCTGACTTCCTACAAGTGTGCCATTCGGAATTTTACTTTCTTCTTCCTCCCTCAGTTGTCTACAGCACTGGCTTGGCATTTGACATGCTCTGAGTGGGCCACAGACACATGAGTGGAGTTTCCTGGTTTGTTCCCAGGGCAGCTGGCAGACCTGCACACCTAGGGGAGGAGGCTTCATGCTTCTCAAGGTTGCTTCTCCTTTCTTCCTAGTTCAGCAAACTGCATACCATACCACACCAATAATTCTCCATAGTGCACACAGGTGGAAGAGGATGGTGTAAAACATACACTGTGTGATGGTGAACATTTTAGAGTTTTCAATGATAGCAAGTGAGCTTCAGGACAAAAAGCAAGTACCACAGCTGGTCACAACTGTGGGGCTTGAATTCACTCATTATACCCTTTCTGAACAGATCAAAGTACTGAAACTCCAAGTCCTTGCAGAGGTTGGTACAGAGTATAACAAAGTGAAATAAACTGAGAGGCCTAGGCAGAGTTTCATTTTGTTGTTAGGATAATTTTATTAGTCATGAAGAATGCATTTGGACAGATTGGCATGATTTGGTCAAATATCCAGAGGCAGGGAGAAGAAAATCAGGTGACTAAGGAGGGTCTAAAATCAGATCTCCCCTGTATTCTTTCATGAAAACAGTTCATAATTTTATCTACCCATCTTGTTGTGTAACTCAGAATAAAAGTGGGATTGCACCAAACCCTACCAGCACAGCCTTCATGATTAGAAAGTGTTCCACACCTTGGAGAGCCCAGGAGACACGAGAATAATTTTAAATGCAAATTAAATTGAGGGGGTAGCAGAGAAGAACACATAAAAGACAGTAAAACAAAACCTTTCAGTTTTCTTAAATTAGCAGTCTAATGTGCTCTGGAGAGCAGCTCTGCTAAGATCTCTTCTTCAGGGTTGCATTTCATCACAATATAAAATGGGCAAATCTATCGCTTTCCTGCACTCCGGGTTCTTGACTTGAGATTGAAGTGACAATTAGGAGCTGCTCATTTGGGCTGGTGGCTCAGCCGTGTCACTCAGCTCCCACTCTCCTGTGTCCTGTTACAAGGGGTCAACAAGTGCGGGTGAGTAGCTGCCAACTCCAAGGATCCTCCTGTTGTCGGATACCTTCCTAGGTATCTCTCCTTCCCAGACGTGGAGGCAGTGCCCCCACTAAGATCTGTATTATTATGCATCTTTCAAAATCCAAGAAATTTCAGGGAGCTTTTTAAGCTGCTTCCAGTGACTGACTCACAGAGGAGTTATTTCCAGCCTAGATGCTGGAGACTGTTTCTGTGTATTAATTGTAACCGGGCATGCTTGCTAACATATACTTGCTAACATGGCCTTTTCATACCGTTCCCCTCATTCCATGCCACCAGTGGGGCATCTTTACAGGAGGAGCTGAAAGCCCCCAGCAAGGTCTAGACAACTTTCTCCTATTGATTGTTTAACCATTTAATACACGATTGTGCTGTACTGGCAAATCAAACCGGGATTTGGGATTACAAAAAAACAAATGATTAAAGCAGAAATCTGTTATTCTTTTAATGATTAAAACACTTCTCTGTGCATATGATGTGGGGTTAGGGTAGGAGATAGCCTTAGATGATATAAAATCTACATGTAGATTTTGATGGTTTTCTGCCAAAGTTTTACATGGGAAACTGGTAATTTTCTTCCTTCGCAGGGGAGGGCACAGGGAAGCAGAGACTGGCGTCACCTTCTGTTGCTAAGGTAACATGCTCTGGCCATTTTATCTGATAAAGGAAGTCCAGTAGATGGAATGCATTATTCATCACTGATCTAATCAAACAATCAAAATTGTTTACTTTCAATGGGAATATTCAGTGAGATCAAAGACATCTGGCTGGAACTGCTCTTGTCTGACTGCCAACGGTGAACCCTGCCTGTTATTGCAGTAAGTATGCTCTGCTGTGGGGGTACCTTTGGGTATTTTTTAAAAGTTTCTTCTTTCCAGACTTGGTTTCTTAAATTAAAATATATATCTTTAGAAGGAGGAACCAGTTGGATTAGCCTCTCTGAGCTTGATTTTAATGACTTTGTCTTACTAGTTCTTTCTTTAAAAACACCATGCAGAAATAGAGATGCTTCATTTGGGTAAATATCAAGGAAGGGTTCCATGGGCTCAAAAAAGGAGCTCAAGAGGCTGAATGCATTTTGATGAAGTGGCTCCACTTTCTGACAGGCGGGTGCACAGTAATGCTGTGGGAATCATTTCAAGGCTGCGGTAATTGTCGTTGTGCTGCAAGCCACAGTTCTTTCTCAAAAGCAGCCTGTGTCAGGTGCAGGCAGGTGATGATCCTGTAGCGCTTTATAAAATGCACCAGAGGGAATTGCTAGACAGGAAGGAATTCAAGGCATTTCTCCAGCAAAGCAATCAGTGTGTGTCACAGAGGCAGGGCACCTATGAGCCGAGGGCTGGATTCGCAAGCCATTCCCCCTGCTGGAGGAGAACCTGAACATCTCCAGATTGATTGAGGATCAGCCCTCAGGAAGCCTGACACTTTCCAGATAGCGCTTTGAGAAACGGTAGCATGAGAATTTAATGGTATATTTTCCAGTTGATACACAGCAAGGAAAAGACTGGTATGTTATCTCTCTCTGTAGCCCACATTGTCTGTTTTTCTTGAAAAGAATATATTACTTTTAATAAATGTTGGTTAAAGGTTGCCTTTTCTCTTACAATAGGAAAGTAATATTGGTGGCAGGGGAGGTTGTCTTAGAATTGAAAATGTCAGTTAAATATTGGGATCTTATAAGGAGATATTCTTGTTCAAAAATTTAAAATATAAACATTCCTTATATTTTTCCATCTAAAATATTGTGGAATTCTTTTTCTCCATAGGCATTCAAGTGAATATTTCTCTCAGAAGTCTGTGATTGAGACATCAGGATGGATTATCCCAAAATGGATTATTTTCTGGATGTGGAGTCCGCTCATAGACTTTTGGATGTAGAATCAGCTCAAAGATTCTTCTACAGCCAAGGAGCTCAAGGTAATGACATGGGAAGCAAAGGGGACATCCTCTCATGTACATGTTGGTTTTCTTTTATTAACAGTGCATTGGAGGCTGGAGGAGTTTAAACTGCCCCAGAAGTTTAACAGTTGGTATTTCTAAACTGATAACCTCTCGAAAATGTTGTTGGAGTTGAAATGGGCTTGACACAGAATAAATAAATCCACACTTATTGAAAGTAGTAAGAAAAAAAATGTACCCGATTATAGATCCAAATGCTTCTCAGAAATCTGAGTTAGAAAACAACTCCCCACTTCCTTGAGCCTGAGGTTTGTGGATAAAAAGGCATCAGGGATATTTTTCCTCCCTGAAAAACTTTTAAGCTTGCAGCTATTACCATGGTGGATACCACAGGGCACCCTGACCTAGCTGAGTGGAGTAAGTGATCCTGAGATCACCTGTCCTACTGCTGCCTTCTGTGTTTTTAGATTATTTCAGCTATTGCCTTGGAGAACTGACATCGCATATCAGAGAGCAGTAAGGCACATCTGTATTGTGACACGTAACAATGTGCACATTTGTATTACTTTGCTCCAGGTGTTCCGTGAGGCTCCAGTATTGGTTCTTCTGTTCAATATTTCATGTACAGTGTGGGCCACCATGTCAGAGCCATGACAGAAACTGGAGTGCTATATAAGATCTCCTGATGCAAAGGAGATTTTTTAAGGCATAAGTTCTACTTTCTATGGAATACTTAAGGTGTCCAGTCAATGCCACCTGAATGATGGGTATGCTCCAAGGAGTACACTGTGCTAGGCTGAGAAGGACAGTGTCCCCTTTTTGTCAGTTTACAAAGTTAGATGAGTTCTTGGAAGTCATAAAACAGAGATAATAAAAATACCAGTTTTTATCATCTCAGCATCTTTCACTGTTTCCCCATATCCTTTTCTGAATTTTTAACTCTTTCTCAAACTAATTGCTTGTAGCAGCCTGCAGGGCTTACAAACTTGCTTCTTCCTTGCTCCCACTGCGCAGAGCATGAGCAGTCCTCTTAAGGTCAGGAGGGGCTAGAAATGATGTGGTGGATTTGCTCATCAGCGCAGCAGCTCTAATTAGCAACAGTGATACAGCGGCTAATCCTCCTCCCTCCTGGGAGGATGGAGCCAGTCCGGCCCCTCTCAGTCACTTCCAGAGATGTGGAGAGAACGAAGGGAGAGACATTGGTCAGAGCCTCCACCTGTTCAGGGGTCTGTGGCAGGAAGATGCTAAAAGTGGATGCAGTGCCCAGGCTGGGTGGGAGAGGGGGTGAAATAAGGCTCCCTCTCCGCAGCAGCCCCGCGTTTTTACACTGCTGCATCTGCTTCATTCCACTTGAATGAGAGCACCATGTTCAATGCGGAGCGGTGCATCTGAGCGGCACAGCTGTGGGCAGAGCGCGAGAGGGAGCAGCAGCTAATTATAGAGGATGCAGATGTCCACTTTGTCTTGCTTGCAGTGGGGACAGGTTAAACTTTTAAGAAGACCATGGGCTTCCGGCTTTCACAGAAAGGGAACGGGCAGCATGTGGGAGGCTCCGAGAACTTAAGGCAGCCTGCTGACTGTCAGCAGATGGAGCCGGGGGCGGAGTGGTCAGAATTGTCACCAGCAGTGCCTGCGGCTTAGACACCAGAGCTGGAGCGACTGGAAAATGCATGGGAGGTGGTAGCATAAGCTGCTGCTGTTCTGCAGAATCACACTCATTCGAGGGTAGCAGGATGGTCTTCCACTTGTGAGGTCCGGATTTGCAGGGTGCTTGGGGGCTCCGCAAGCATCATGGAAGCTGGTGTTATCAAACCTCCAGGCTCCCTAAATCAGGAATCGTAAGGGCCAGCAATGCATCTCACCAGCACCAGCGGCATAACTTTGAGAGCAGGGAGTGGAGGGCAGCTTGGTGACTACCTGTTAAGAAGGACATTAAGGGCAATTGGGTTGAGTCTCAGTGCACAGCAGCTCTGTGCTCAGCAGGGATAGCAAGTTATTAGGAAGGTCAAGAGACTGAAGGGAATTGCAAGTTTGAGCCCCACTGACTTAACAAGAGCCTTTCTCAAACTTAGAAGTCTGGATCTATTTCAGTGTGAAGGGTCTGGGTCAATTGTCAATACCATACACACACACACACACACACACACACGCACGCACGCACGTACGCACGCACGCACACACACACATACACACTACAGGAAACTCAAATGATCTCAGACTGAAGAAGGCTGAATTGAGAACACAGTGCAGAGTTAAGAACATGAGATTTTAGTGACCTCAGACCCCACTGACTAAGCTTTCATGCATTCATGTATTGATTGCATTTCTCAGCTGTCCACCCTCTCCGTCCTACAGCTCTTTCTTCAGACCAGTCAAGTGACCAAGGGTTCTGGTAGATGTAAAAATTTTCAAAGAGGAAGGCAAGAAAACCCATTTTGGCTTTTTTTCTTTCTTATTTTCCACATAGTTACCCTCATATCAATTTACAGCATTTATAAATTCATAGTAGTTTGGATAAATCAGTACATTCTATATTGATTCTATAGAAAATATTTATCATAAGCAACAATTTCAGAATTATGTTTTTGAACATTCTTTAAGTGTTCTTGAAAAGTGGCAAAAATCCTATCCCTAAATACAGGATATCCTACCTTTTTAGTACAAGAAAAACCTGAGACTGGGAAAAAATCTGAGGCAAAAAGCATTCTGTCATAGGATGGATTCCTTTGGAAATCTATGAGATGTTCAAAGATTAGTGATCGCTTGTTAAATGAAGTAGGCTGTAATTTTCTTCCATCTCCATTTTTCCTTGGTTTGACACTGCATTCAGGAAATCAGCTGTCTCTGGGGATTCTACTTTCCAAAAGCAGAAGATGTGCTGTAGAGAGCAGCAAGAAATTTCAGGGTACCTTATCCATTGACTGCCAGTGGAGAATGCTCACCTTTGTGACTGGTCCATCCACAGAAAGGCCTTTTAGCACAGAACAGTTCTACTAGGGTCACTTATTGCTCAAAAATGTGCTCCAGAGATACATGTGACCTCAAAGAGCAGGCATGTCTTGACATTCCATACTTTGAGCTTACCCATCTATCAGGTTTCTGACAATGAAGTCCCACATGCTCTATATCTGATATTGTCCTTTTATAGTAATCAACTGAACTGGGATAGAAATCATGTGATAAAATCACACACACACACACACACACACACATTAAAAAAAAAAACAGTATCATGGAATTTTCAGGTGAAAATAAGCATTATTTACCAGTGATTTTCACAGGCTTCTTCCTAAATTAAGACAGACCCTGAGGGCCATATCTAGGCCCCAGTGCTACTTTTGACAAGGGTCTGCATTGAATGAATCAGTGCTGAAGACTGAGCACCACCACTCTGGTCCACCAGGCACTTGTTCTCAGACTGTTGTCCCATGCGACCAGCCCCTGTCTCATTTGCAGAATGACAGAGCCTACCCTAGACTTAGAGACTCAAATTGCATTTCTGCAAGTATTCTGGCTAATTCATGCTGAGTTTTGAGTAGCAAAGATTGTATTCCAGTGCCCATGGGGAACACTTGGTGAGATTTTACAGCCTCAAGGCTGGAGTCACACCACAGTCCAAGGGAATCAGAATGTGTTAAGCACCATGACAAGCACTTTCTACATTGTCCCTTAGTGATTCTGATGGGCAGCCAGGAATGAGAATTTGGACCTCCTATTTCATAGTAAGTGGGATCCTATTACATTTTATGGCCTTTCTTACCTGAATATCTTGTCTATCTAGGGTTTCACTTTTAAATCAAACCAAGTCATTGAAAAAGGGCAAGTGGAATTTAGACAAATATATTAGGGACTGCACTTTACATATTCATAGTTAATCTTCAAAGAAACATTGGGAAGTTGCAGCCACAGTATTACATGCATGTTGCAGGTCAGCAGGTTGCTGATGGATAGGGTGAAGAACCTTGAAAAGTAGAAAAGCTAGGACCTGAATTCAAGTGTGCTGACTAAACCCAAGCTATTTTGATTAAGTATCTCATCCTGCATGCTAGAAAGCATGCCTTTTGGCCAGTCATGTTGATAAAACCAAAGCAGGAGGTCAGAGAAGATGAAGTTGTTGCCTTATCATACCCCAGAGATTGGGAAGCTGAAGCTTAGAGGGGTAGCACCGGTTGCACAAGTCACGCAGCATATCCAGAAAGGACGGAAACAAGAGTTAGATCTGTGGGCCAGCAAGGTAGCTTAGCAGTCTACAGTGCCTATCTAGGCAAGCTTAGGCAAACACAGGGATTGTGGTTCAATCCCCGGCACCACATGCTGTGCCACCCTTGCCCCCAGAGTGGGTTGAGCCAGCCACACACAAAAAGAGAGTTAGTTAGATCTCACTTTACCATGCTGTGCCCTTCCTGTGACTCTAGGATGTTCTTTTATTTTCTCAAAGACAATCCATATCCTTGGACATTCAAATTACTATCTGAGGGGAAGATATAACAAAAGACAGCCAGTGGACCAAAAGCACCAGGCAACCAAATTTATGGCTCCTGCTAACACTTCTCCCTCTTTTATCATTTTATGTAACTCTTGGCATTAGAACAAGGTGCTACAGTAATTGTTGCTCTTCATAATTCACCTTGTCTCTCCTCTGTATTGTCTTGTTCAACAAAGAGAAATGCCAGCTTTGACAACTGATGAATGTCACAGTGCACAGTGCAGAGTCCCTTTTAGATGTTTTTGGAAATGGAGAGGAATTCATCAAAACCCCACTGTCAACTATTTCTCCCCAACCCTCCCTCCATCTTCACCCTTTGTCCACGCTGTAAAGTCTGTCAGAACCTTCAGCTTTGAGTTCAGTGTTCTCTAACCTTGAGCACTCTGTCCCTGGGATCTCCTCAACATGGCCCCAAGAGGCAAAGACATTTAGTAGCACTCACCTAATTGGAAGTCACTAACACAGAAATGCTCATGCTCTTTCCATTCCTACGTGTGATAAAAGGTCCACTCCAAATGCCCCTGCCTCTGTGAAGCTTTGCCTGAGATTTCCAGAACTTTCTCACATAGAGTTCTGTTCAAGCCTACATTCCAACCATTGTCAGGGTGGGTAATTTGACATGTATGCCACACTGTGCCTCCACCACTGAACAGCACCACAAACTCCTATAAATTATTTAACCTCCATCAAAATCAGTATAATCCCAGATCAAAAACCACAGGGAATCTTAAGAAACAAATCAGGCATGTCTTTATGGTATTCACTAAATTATCTGCTCCTATTGATTGGTTATTTATGGTGTTGGTTTATTGGTACATAAATGTCACCCACCTCAACCGCTATGATCTCCTTAAATACCACTTTCTTGATGCCCTGTGTTACTCTTGGTACACAGGAGAAGCATTAACATACAGTCAGTGTTTCTACTGAGCCAATGAAATGAAAATGCCTAAATCTACACTCACAAAGAGAAACTTTAGACTTAGGGAAAATAGTTGAGAATTCAAGGTTTGGAAAATGGGGCTTACTAATACCATTAAAGAATTGAAATGCCCAGTTGAAAACAGAGACTATATAATAATGAAAGGAAGAATCATAAAATAATAATGTTTGAATACCTGGAGATAAAGGAAGGCTTACCCCAGAGATGCAAGGAAGCCATCAACTTTCCTATTTTTCCTATAAAACAGAAGAAATTATTCTAAAACTTGAAAGTAAAAACAGAATACAACAGAAGGAATTGAGGTATACTAATAAAGAATTTCAACCTCTTAGAATAGATCTCAGGCAGTCTCTGAAGTCTTCCTAATATATAGACTATGGTCTGTGATGACTTTTAGTCTGCCTAAAAGTAGAGATGTAGAACAGACAATTTCTCAACTTTTACTCTGATGCACTTAGCTGAGCTCAGTTCAAAGGCTGCTCCACAGTAGGCACAGTGGCACATTTGTGATCCCACATACTTAGGGTACCAAAGCAGGAAGATCAAGTTCAAACACAGCCTGGGCAGCCTGGGATGATTCTGTTGCAAATAAAATCTTAAAAGGGCAGGAATGTTGTTCAGTGGTAGAGTGCTTGTTTCTTGTGTGCAAAGTTCCATCCTGAGCAATGCACCAAACACACACACACACACACACACACACACACACACACACACACACAGAGCTGCTCTGAATACATTCAGGAATCTGGCAATTATTCACCTTTGTTGAGATGTGTTTTCCTCCCTTCTTTAGACTTTTTGCTTCCTACATCAAATCTTATACTTTTTGGTCAATTGATTCTCAAAGTCACATTCCTGGTTCTAGCCAGATTACATGGAGTCTCTCACTTAGCCTCCACCCTGGGAACACACTATTGGAATCATTCTGTGAGGACCACATAGCCATGGTATATTAGAAGCCAGTGTCATGATGTCTTCTCTATCCCTTTCCCCTGAGACCTTCAAGTCATGGCCTCAGATATAGCTTGTATCTGGACCTGGAGATATGATTTATTCTGAAAAGGCTGAGGCAGAAACAGTCATCACAAAGCAACTCAGTCCCTCTTGGGACATGACTTTCAGTGGGATGACAGCCTTTTCCATGCCACTTAGAGTCTCTAGGACCAGCACTACAAAGTCAAGCACATTTCCTTCCCCACATAGTGATATCCTTCCTATATTTTGCTGACCATTATCCAACTACATAGCTTGCCTATAATCATACTATCTTACAGATCCTTCTCTTTAAAAACAAAAGAATAATTTTTTTGCTCTTGCCAAGCATGGTGGTGAATGCCTATAATTACAGTTACTTAGGAAATTGAGACAGAACGAATACAGATTTGAGGCCAGCCTGGCAAAAACAGCAAGACATTATCTCAAAAAAATTTTTTTAAGCAGGCTGGAGATGTTACTCCACAGTAGAAAGCTTTTCTATTATGCACCAGGCCCTGGGCTCAGTCCTCAGTATTGCAAGAAATATTTCCAGTCTCTTACTTTTATGGTGCGCCAGCAATCACCTTCAACAAAAACTTGGTTTTTAGTGTTTTTCTGTATAAATCCAGCTAAAGAAGCTGCATGCTGTGCTTCCCTCAGAAATGAAAAAGTAAGGAGCACGCCTCTCCTCCTGACTTCCCACACGTACCATTTTAGACCTCTAATTGCTCACACCCAGGCTTTCCAAACCTGTATTTAATAAAAGGAACATTATGTGTGAGGGAGAGAATGAAGGCAGATCAAGAGGGAAAACATCGCCACCTAGCTGGGCTGCCATTTGCATGGTTGTGCAGAGCACCTTGAAGTCCAACCCTGCCTTCGGGGGAGCTCCCGGGAGCAGGACAGCTCCTCTCACACCAGGAGCTCTCTGGGTCCTTCCAAGAATCCACCACACACAGTCTTCTAGTGCTCTTTGTGCCTGGGCTCCAGGCAGGGTTCTGCCATCATGTGCATTGGGATGCAGGATCCTCTGTAAAGTAGGGCACAAGGACAAGAAGAAGTCAGGAGATGAGAGGATGAGACGGACCAGAGTGGTACAAAAGAATTCTGATCATCTAATAACTCCAACTCTCACACAAGGCAGGTGAGAGAGGAGATTAAAATGCCCACATGCAGCAGTGCCAGCCGTGACCCAATTAGCATAAACAATGCACAGGTGCTGGAGAAGAGTTCTCGCTCCTCATTTGCCCAAAAATATGTTTTCTCAGAAGAAGAAAACAACTTTCAGTATCACCTCTGTGCCTGTGCTAGCAGAAGTGAGGATGGGGAACCTCACATACCAAAACCAGCTCTGGAACAATTCCATTTTTAATATCTTCAAGAATTTCTCAGTAAGCAATGAGATGCACTCAGTTATGCCGAGCTCCTGACTGAACACTGGTGTCAATATAGGGCTTTGAAGTATTTTATTGAACAGAGTTCCATGTATCTTGATTTTTCAATTGGCAAAACAAGACAAAGATAATATTAAAGCCTTTGACAAAAGGTGAAAAATGGCATCAACCCCACGCTGCTATTAAGCTTTCTTACATTGAATATATATTGGAAAATATACAAGATTACAGTTAGGAATGAAACCAGTTTTCACATTGACTGAAAATTTTTAGTGTTTGAGAACTTTAGCTTTTAGAGTGAGCTCTGTGTTCAAAGTATAATTGCCACTTCTTGTTTGTGAGATTAGGTGAGATCTTTAATCTGTTTTTAACCTCAGTTTTTTCTCTGAGTGCAAATGATAGTAATAAGAGTGCTTAACCCATGTGCAATGCTGGAGATGAGGTGAAACAAAATAGCATTTCACAAACCACATTCAATGTATCACTTTTGGGTGAACTTTTTAATTATAATATATTGATTGTGCTTTACAAATATAAATAAAAATACCCAGTTGCAACACAAAAACATAGCAAATGTGTATATGTAGAATGCTTGCAAGAAAATCTAAGTCCGCTTACACTTGATCTTAGCCAAAAGGCCAAGAAGTGATTCTAAGTCCATTTAAAGAAAATCATTAAGTAAATAATATCTTAGAGAATCATTGAGGCAAATTGCATAGAAGTGATACAGAAATGTCTAAAGTCTCTAAACAGTGAACAAGAATATATCAAGGCATAAGCAACAATTAAGCCTCTAATCCACAGTTAATAAATGCCAGCACTTGTGCTGATTACTCTTAGGATTTATCATGCCTCAGAAGAAAGGGTTAGTGTTGTAGATTTCCCAAGGGAGACCCCACACATCCTGATTGCTTTTTTTCTGATATTCATTCCTACTTCAAATTCCTAGGCCCTTCTGGAAATCTGAAGCAGCCTTACAACGTAATAAAAAAAACCAGCAACATTTTCATTTTAAAACAAAATTTCTGTCCGATTTTGGAAGAATCTTCCATATAGATTTAACTCAAAGTAGTATTAGCAAAAATAATATTTATTTCCTAAGAATTTATAGCTAACTCTAGTGTATCAGAGAGATTGGTGTGTTTTCTGTGGCCGTCCAATGTGAAGTGTCAATCAACTTGCATTTTGGTCTGTTAGAATAAAGAATTTGCTGGGCAATGTAAGGTAGCATATGCAAAGGCAGGGGTGGGGAGAACTATGCTGCATTAGAGGAACTGTGCATGTTACCTTGCTGTGCCTAGACTGAGGGGTTATCACAGAGATGAAGAGTGCGGTAAGACAGAAAGATGGGCAGCTGTGAACACAGGGGAGGATCTGTAGACTATGCTGAAGAATCCCAAAGCTGATACTGAATCTACTGAAGAATTCAAAATAGAGATCTGTGGTCGTATCTGCTTGTATAAATGTCACAGGTGTACAGAACAATTTGGGGGGAGAGTGATTTGAAGCTACAGATAGGACAACCACTAGGGGCCACTGTAGTGATCCATACCCAAAGGAAACAAGAGTCCAGGATGAGGCTTGGGATGGGGTAACAGAAAGAATTCAGAAGAGGAACCTAGAAATATTAAGAAGGTTCTTTCCAGATTATGTACAGTGAGGATAAGTAATCAGTCAGTGAAAGAGGTATTACAAATGGCTCTTAGAGGTTATCCTTAGACATACTGGATAATGATGAAGCTCTTCAGAAGAGATTATAGAAAGAGGATCAAGGTGGTGGGAGTTCAATTTACAAGTTGTTAAATTTAGAGATGCTATGCAATATCCATAGATCACCAGTATGGGCTAAATTCTATGGGTGTAAAGATTGGTAAAGAGACATTGAAAAACAATCCAGAATATTCTGCATGCCTAGTAAGTCCACTAACATATTTTAATCTGCCTCTAAATATGTGGTTCTGTTGGACATTTAATTTGCCTTTCATATTATTTAGAGAATTGGAAGATTGTTTAAATTTTTTTCTCAATTGAAAGCTTCTTCAAACATGAGTGTAATATTTTCTCCTTAGCACCATCAGATTTTGTACTTTTAGGACTTAAAATTAGAAATCCACTTAAAATGTTTACATGAAACGAATATTTTAAATTACTAAGATAAGTAGAAATTCTGCTCATGTTTCTGTAAGAGACAGCCTTCTGGGTTAGCACGTATGACACCATCTAAAAGAAACAAGTTTAAAAAAACAAAAACAAAAACAAGCAACTCGGTCCCTATGCAGAACTGTAGTTTGTCTCAGAATGTTGCAAAGAATGGGAAATACTTAAGTCACCCATAGCCAATTAAAATAAGTTTCTTTTCTTTTTTTGAGCCTGTCTAATAAGATCTCCTGCTTTGTGACTAAAGGTAGTGAAGAAACTACCTGACTTAGCACCACCATCTCCTGACCTTGGAAAGTGACATGACAAAGCAAATACCATTCTGCAAAGCTGACTTTGACAATGACCCCCTTTTGCTTGCTGCCTCAGTGCTGTGCCTTTGAGCCCTGAGAAAGTGAAAGGAAAGGGGGTTAGGAAGAGGACTCATGCTGTGGGTTAGGGGCTTGGCATTTATTTTTCATCTCATTTGATCCACAACATGGAAATCTGTGGAGTGTATGAACTATTTTATGTTCTAGAAATCAGTCACTTCTCAAGGTCACACAGCTAAATGAATGGAGCCAGAGATATAATCTCAGATCTATTGGCTCTTCCCATTGTATCTTTTAGTCTGAAGTATGTCCTGTCAGGCCACACAGAGTGAATTTCTGAAAGTGATATGTCACCACCATTTATTTGGAAACTACCACAATGGGGGGGGTCTCTGTCTCCGAATCTGAATTTCAAGGTGTGTGATTTGCTTCTTAGGGCAATTTGTTGAAGCCCCCATTGAAATTTTGTGTGATTCGTTTTCCTTCTTACCACCAAAGCAAAACATAATTATAGAAAATTTAGGCAATAAAAGCAACAACAAAGTGAAGCAAGACTCACCCAGCCCCGCCATCCCAGGCCTGTCTTCCAGCCTGGTGAATGCCCTCACTGTTTTCGGTACATGAACATGCCACACACACGAAGCTTCACTAAATCCATACAAAATTCCTTATATTTATTACATTTTTAATCTTTAATTTTCTGTTTTAACTTAAAATCTAATAAAAATAATTCTTAGTTTGGAATTGTTGGTTTTAACTGATGTATGAAATTATCAGATTAGTAAGGGCTAAGAAAGACTGGTTAACCCCACTGATATTTTTTCCAAAAGGTGACTTCACCAACTGGGCTGATGGCCTTGGCTCTGTTCTGTTATTATTTACTAGACAGAGTCTCTGACTAATTCCCTGTGATCTGATTACCGTCATCAGCCCATCTGTAGACACAACAGAATACAAATAAAATATCTACCTAATCTACATCAGGCAGGCTTTCCCTCTTGGACTCGTACATTAAGGAAGTGTTGTATTTTCCCCTTTACCACCACAACTTGCTTTTATTCTTACTAAAAGGAGATGTAGCACTTCATTTTCTATGATAAGCAAGTTCCCAGATCTTGCACATATTTCACTTAATAGTATAATCACAGTAATAATAGAAAATTACAGCCAGGGAATACTTAATAGAAACAGCTCATTCTACAGATGATAAAACTGAGCCTCAGGGAAGGAAGGAAAGCCAAGATTGTTCATTAAATTCTTACATATCCAAGAAACTATGAATATTTATTTTACTCTGATCCATAAACTTTTGAGTTAGACATCTCTAGTCTCAATTTGTAGGAAGTTAAAGCTCCTCAGAGGGATGAAAAGCTGACTTAATATCATTAACTGAATAGGTAGAGTCAGGTCTCAAGGATTTGTTTTGCTTCCAGCCCCTACCACACCTTGCTTTTCTGAGATGATGTAATGAGACCGGAAAATTCCTTCATTGTGGTAGAGCAGGAGCTAGGAAGCATTTGGTCTTGTAATGTCTGGGGCCTGTGCCTCTCTACTCACTGGTGTGCTCTTCCACAAGAACCCCTGTTCCTTGGGCCCATGTTCCTTATTCCTGAGCTTTTTTGCAAGCATTCAATCTCCTCCATGTGCTGTACAAAGGTATTTTCACAAATAGGTCACCCTTTTGCACACTGACCATCAGTTAGAGATGTGAGAACCTTTAGGATTTAAATTGGTCCATTAATTACCATCTATATGGCAACCACATAGACTATTATATTTCAGGGCCACTATTATATGTACTGTTAGATGAGATTAGAAAAATGACTTGTATATCTTAAGCAGGTCTATTCAACATTTAAATAATAGAAAGCTACTTGCGTTTATGTCCAACTCAATTCACCAGCTAAATCTTGCAGCACATTTTTCCTTTTCTGCATCTATCATGTTTTCACAGCCAGCCCCCAGCCACTCTGCACAGTGTCTACTTTAAGAAACTGGGAGGAAAGGAAGCAGTGAACATTTGTTTCCCGCCTACCATTTGTCAGGCTCTGTGTTAGGTGTTTTACATTTATTATATAATGTTTTATCCTCCCAAGGCCCAGTGAAAGAGTTCATTTTATTTTTAGTTTACATATGAGGAAACCAAAGCTTAGAAAGCTAACTTTAAAAAAAATCTAATAAGTATTAAGCTTGGGAGTCATGCCAAGGTTTAATTTCACAGCCACAGCCTTCCTTGGAACTGGCTAGTAGAAATAGTTCTCACATAATAAATGTTTACCAAAGCACCTTCCTGGCAAGCACAAGGTCTTGAGTTTGGTGCGTGGCATCAAAATAAGTAAATAAATGCTTATCCAGTATTTTCTTTCTCAATGACTCTATATGGATTACCCTACTGAAATCTTCATTAGTGGTCCTAGGATGTGAGTCCTGTGTTGGCTCATCTTAAAAATGCAGGACAGGAGAGTGACTCAAATAAGATCATACAGCTTAAGTGTAAACTTTGGGTGTACACTCAGGGAGACTAGACCTACAGCCTGTGCTGTTGTTAGCCACTCATTGATATTTTCTGGAAAGAATACAGCATTCTTATTAGCTGGCTTATTTATTTGTATAAAACAAAAACAGTGTCACAAGGTTGGAAAAAATAAAGAGAAAGATTGGTGCTAATTTTCTTATGGTGCTAGAGTAGTGTAGGATAAACTCATTTCAGCTTGAAGGACAGGCACAGTTCAGACAGCCAAAGATGGGAAAGAGTGAGGCTGGGGAGATGGCTCAGTAGAATAAGAGTTTCCCTGGCAAGTGCAAGGGCCTGAGTTCAATCCTCAGTTCTGAAAACAAAAAAGAATGGGAAAGAGAGAAAAGAAAGGGTTGTCTATTGGAAATACTTGCTGTGTAATTTTGTCATTCTTTAGATCTTCACTGTCTTGAAATGTGTCAACTGATTCATCAAACTGCTTAAGGTTTTGATATTTTGAGCACATAGACAGCATCTATGTATTTGCAACTAATACTATGGGTCCGTGAGAACCCTTGGAGATCATTAATTTATTGCTTTTTTTAAAGCCTTTATTTATTTATTTATTTATTTGGTACAGGGTCTCATTATGCAGCTCAGACTCATAGTGATCCTGCTGTCTCAGCCTCCACGGCAGTGGGATCACAGGCGTGGGCCACCATGCCCAATTTCAGTGGCCAGCATAGCACATGTGATGCTGGGGCTCAAACCCAGGTCCTCGTGCTTGTCAGGCATGTGTTTAGACCATCAATTATCTCCTCGGCCTGTCATTTATTGATCTTTATCAAGTTGTCCTAAAATTCAGTGGCTTAAAACAATCATGATTTATTTTTTCATACCTTCTGAGGGTCAGAAATTGGGGAGTATTTTTTCTAGCAGTTCCTGTTCAAGGTCGGAGATGACAAACAGGCTTTAGATGCAGTGCCTTGAGGGCTTTACTGGGATACCCAGGTGGCTTTTGCACATGGCAATTGAAAGGAGACCTCGGTTCCTTGTCACACAAGGTTCTCCATGGTCGCCATAGATGTCCCCATGACATTGCAGCAGGCTTACTTAAAGTACAGGATTGAAAGATAAAGCAAGGAACAAGCTGCAATGTTTCTAGGCTGGAACTGTAAAAGTGACACACACCACTTCCACCAGGTCTTAGTGGTCACAGAGACCAACACGGGTTGCTGGGAGATGAGACTACACAAGGGCTGGGCACCAAGAGCGGAGGGTCACTGGCCACCACGTTGAGGCTGGTTACAGTGTCTTTTAGGGAGCAGAAATTTTCCAAAAGAAGAAAATGATTCCTATCCACAATTATCTCTTGGAACTATACCTCATGATATGCATAAATGAAAGCATAAGCCCTCTCGGAAGGGTCACCTTCCCAATGTTAGGCTAGACATTGAAGAGTTTAGAATTCACTTCTACCCAGGCATCAATGCAAGGAAAGTGGTACACTCTGAGAACTTAATGTTAAATGAAATAAATGAGACACACAAACTTAAACACTGCCTGATTTCTCCAATATGAGAAACCCCAAATGCAAATAAACAACACAATAAAAGATAATAGGGGCAGGTGACAAATTCTTTGTAGAAGGAAGGAGACCAAGACTTGGACAGAGGGGAAGGAAAGAGGTTAAAGAAGGAACTAACTTGTGTTATATAAATCTACCTATTCCCCAAGATGAACATGATCATTAGGTATTACAAGGGTGTACTTGAAGAAGAAAGAAAAACTAGGTCCTTAGGCCTTAAAGGAGAGTCAGAACAAAGTTATCATTATGGTCATAGGAAACAGGGCAAGTGTGAATGGAAGGCATGGATCCATCTCTTGGGGAAAACACCCTTTTCTGTCTGCTCAAGTTGTAGACTGCACAAATCCAAATTTCTTTTCCCATGGGCTGTGATGCGGGTGCTGCACTGCTGAAGTTCTGTGACAGGACACTTGGATTTGGGCCACTGGGAGCACCTTGGAGCTGAACTCTTGGCAGCAGTGGTAGCCTCAAGACATGTAATCCTCTCCATTATGGGTCTACCCTGCAAAATTAACCATATATAAAAGGGCATCAATATCAGAAGTGAAAAATTATCAGCAGTGTATAAACTAGACAGCTCTTTCAATGGTAAATTAAGCAGAGAAAACTAAGATGGACCAATTATAGTTCCTTGGATTGTTGGTTCTCTAGAAAATTTTATGCATATATAGAAAAAGAAAAATGTTCCAACATCTATACACTAAATTTAGTTGCAATAAAAAGCCAATTGAAAAAATGCTTTGGGCATACTTATGTTAAATCTATTTAAGATATGCAAGTCAGTATAAGTTGGGCTGATATTACAGTTAATAGTGCTTATTCTTATCATTTACATTTTGTGTTTTCTACATGAATGATTTTTCAGTATCATCACTGTAACTAAAGATACTGTACTAGGTTCAATTTTAGGTATAAAAGTTCTTATATTTATAACTTATGTTAGAGATGCAAAGTAGTGAAATATACTTTAATCTATCCAGCCCGGATTCTGAGTCTGATTGATTTAAATACATAGGTGTCAATTTTTTAACAAAAATTCAAAAACCTCCAATAAATCTAGAACATACTGCTCTTCATATCAATATTATATTAGTCCATAACCTGTGGAAATATCCAACAATGATAGTTCTTCAGGAAACTTTGAAACATATATGCCAATATCATCTCTCATCTTTGAAAACTCTCCAAAATAAAAGGATATAAATGTATTTTTTAGCAGAACTTTTTTTTATATTCCATGATTTTACTGAAGAACAAATAGCAATGAAACAGTTTCAAATCAAATTAGTAGAACAGATTCAATAATTAATACATTGCATATTCTTTTCTTAGTGGTTTTTTGTTGTACAAGGTGCATACATGATATTCTATTTACAAAAATTATTCATTGAATTAAGAGAATGTAGCTGTACATCTATCATTTTTAAAGCTGAATTATATTACAGTTTCAATAATTAATACTTTTTACATTGTTATCTTCCTAGTGGTTATCCACAGTACAAGAAGCAGACAGGATATCCTGTCCAAACACTATTAGTGAAAAATCTTTCTTCTCATAGAATTACGTGAAAGTACTGCATGTTTATCCTAACTGTACTGTTTATACAAACACAGAATGGTCTTTCCTTTGTAAACCTTTTTTTTGTTTAGTCCTGTCAAAGATGGGTATTCTATTGTCATTGAATTATTATACGTGCTTGAATTCAGTGAAACAATCCAGCATAGTCCAGCAGTCCACAATGGTAGTAAGTTATCCAAAGAAGTTGTTGAGTAGAGCCATTTACAGCTCAGCATATTATTATGGCTTTATTTTATATACCTCATTTTTATACTTTTCTGTTGGATGGTTAAGACCGAGATAAAGCAAGACTTATATAACAAAAAATGTAACTTTTGTGTCTGATGAAGTCAGTCAAGTCTCCTCAGTTTATCCTGTAACCCTGTACCTCACTTTGTAGATCCTTTGCCAGTGTCAGCCATGTACCGACAAGCTATTGCTTGACACACTTTCTCTCTGTGAGTGTCTGAGAGAAATTTTTTTCTCCATGTGACTCTCCTTAGGCACGCTATAGATCATTGATCACATTCCTCTGTGGCTCCATAATCTCCTTGATCAGAAAATTTGGGGCACAACTGAGTTCCATGGTGTTACAGTACAGGTTCTCCTACATCCTGAGTCTTCACTGACCTTGAAAAGCTATGGCCAAAATGTTGGCTGACCTTGCAGCCCTTTCATTTCTCCAATTTTTGATCTGCAAATTTAGGTTGTTAACCACTCAGAAGAGAAGCTGATTATTACCCTGCAACATGTGCAGTTCAGTTCAATCTAACTATCTGTCTAAATTCCTTTTAGTTGTTTTATACCTTTCTATTTGTATTTCTTCTTTTGATTTCTTATACTAGAGAGACTATACGATATTTGCACATGTGTGTCTGGTTTATTTCACTTATAAGTATATGTTCAAGTGGTATCCACTTCAATATAAATGCTTCAAGTTTATCATTCTTTATAGCTGAGTAATACTTCATTGTATAAAAATACCACATCTTTCTCAACCATTCCTCATGTGATGGGCATCTTGGTTGTTTCCAAGATTTGAATACCACAAATTGTAGCAGAACTAATTTAAAACCCTAAGAAGAGTTGCACACATAAAACAGTACAAAGAGCACCTCAGCACTCTTGGCTCCTGTCCACTTATTGATGTGCTTACCCACACTTCTCCCTCTTGTCTCTGTCATTTCTATCTCTCACCTCTCTGTATCTATATAGAATACAAACATGTGAGTGTGTGTCTGTGTATGTGTGTACACTCGCGTATTTCTGAACCATCATGGCTCTATATTACTACCACTTTCATGTGCATTCTCTAAGAATTGGACTAGTCTTTTTCATAACCACAAGACACTTACAAACCACAGTAAATTAATGGTAATATTTTAATTTAATGTCTTCCATGTCTTAATAACCTTCTCATCCTTGGGTCCAATACCTGATACTCACAACCTAAGGGAAGGGAGGTTTAGTCCGTGGTTGGCGGGCTCCAACAGAGAAAGCTCACGGCAGAGAGGCATGGCCGAGGAAGTGTGCTCACCCCTGTCAGGCGGGAAGCAAGGAGATAAGGGAGGAGCAAGGCTGACAGGAATACCCTCTCTCAGGTCACCCGCCACCTCGTGGCCTACCTTGAACCAAGTACCTTCCCTTAGTATACTTAGCTAGCCAGTGCATCCGTCAGTAAGCTAAGCTCGCTGATGAGGACCGCACCCATGACCCTATCACCTTCCACACATATGAGCATTTGGGGGAGACTTTAGATCCAAGCCTCTACTTGTCAGCCTTCTCTTACAGCATATTAGCTTCACTTTTTCTTGAACTCCATACAAATGGACTTGTATAATACATTTTCTTTGAAAAATGGATTTTTCATTCAACACCATGTATGTGAGATTCTCCCACATTATTGCTTACAGCTATAACTTGTTCTTTTTTTCATTTTTGTGTAATATGATGCTGAAGATATCACATGGCCATGTGGATGGTTCCTGATTTGAGCCATTTTAAGGAAATCTACCATGGACATGCTTAGAATGTATATATATATATATATATATATATATTTAAATGCATAGTTTTCCAAAGTGATTTTCTAGTTTTTATTTGATCAACAATATCTGAATGCTTCAATTCTTCGATATCTTCAGCAATCATCAGAATTCAATGATTTTTAAACATTAACCCATTAGGTGAACTTATTGTATATTTTAGATCTAAGTCTCTAGGTTTCCTTTTCATTTGTACTATAATGTATCTTTTAGAGAGAGAGAGAGAGAGAGAGAGAGCACTTACAGTTTCTTTCTACCAAGCCGTAGCATGTATGAGTATAAAGACATTTATAGAATCCTGCTAATACTCTTTTATGGCCAGAGCATCCATAGTGATAGTCCCAAGGTGACTGCTGACATCGGTAAGCTATAGCTTCTCTTTTTCATCTTCATTACTCTTGCTACAGGATAAACAACTTTTTTTTTTCTTTTTCTTTTCTTTTTCTTTTTTTTTTTTTTTTTTTTTTTTTTTTTTTT
>PVKA01031835.1:0-25886 GCA_004027165.1 Ctenomys sociabilis | reverse complement strand
AAAAAAAAAAAAAAAAAAAAAAAAAAAAAAAAAAAAGAAGAATAAACAATTACATATTTTTACGCAGAAATTTAGAAATCTAACCATATGCAACATTGTAGCAGAATAGTCCTATGACATTTTTTTCTTGTCTCTTGTTTTCATTTATTACCACTTGTTTTTAAACAAACATTTACTTGAGAGACAGTATGGCAGTAGTTGGTATGACATGACAAGCAGTACACATTTAGAATGACAGGCATTCCAAGCATGATCCTGAGATTACACAATGCTATCTTCAGTGCAGTTGCTTAGTTCACAGGTATCAGCATGTCTAGTTAGTCAGGGTGAGAATCCTACAAATTAACTGCTAGTTTCAAAAACCTGGTGAAGATTCTCAGGATCATTGCCTTAACCATCTTGTGCGTACAAATGTATGGCTTTGCCTCTGTCATGTTTCCTAGCTTTTCTCCTTGCCCTGTCTTTGTTATTTAATTCTTAAGTTCTCCCTTTCCTTTTAATGGTGTTATACCTATTTTTATTTCTTCTACTCAGTTCTTACACTAGGGAGACTATATGATATTTAGATAGTGGATCTGGTGTACACTTACGGGTATATCTTCAAGTGGCAGCCACTTAAATATAAAGGCTTAGAGTTTATCATTCTTTTTTGTTGTTGTTGTTGGTGGAACCATGGATAGAACTCAGGCCCTTGTGCTTGCCAGTCCTTCTCCCCAGCCCCTGAGTTTATCATTCTTTATACCTGAGTAAGACTCCATTGCATAAAAATACCACATCTTTTTCATCCATTCCTCAGGTGACAGGCATCTTCGTTATTTCCAAGATTTGGCAATCACAAATTGTGCTGCTATAAACATAGGTACACATATATTACTGTGATATGACATTGTCAGTTCCTCCAGGAAAATTCCCAGTAGGGATATTAGCTGGCTTGAATGGGATTTCCAGTCCTAGATTTTTAAGGATTCTCCACACTGATTTCCATAATGGTTGCACCAGTCTACATTCCCACCAGCAGTGGAGAATGTTTCCCTTTTCCCCACATCTTCTCCAACATTTGTTGTTAGTTGATTTATTTATGATAGTCATTCTTTCTGGGATGAGATGGTATCTCAGTGTTATTTTAATTTGCATTTCATGGATGGATAGTAATGTGGACCATTTTTTCATATATTTATTCATTTCTTTAATTTCATCCTCTGAGAAGTGTGTGTTCATCTCAGATGCCCATTTCTGGATTGGGTCTTTAAATTTAAAGGCCTTAATGTTTTTTAGTTCTGAGTGCTTATGAGTTAGGAGTTTTTCAAAATTTGTGGGTTGTCTTTTCACTTTGTTGATAATTTCTTTTGATGTGTAAAAACTTCTAAATAAGAGTTGGACCCAGTTGTTAATTCTTTCAAGTATTACCTGTGCGATGTAATTTTTCTTCATGAACTCATTCCCTACTCCTATGTCTTTAAGAGTTGCTCCTACATTCTCTTCCAGGAGACTTAGTGTTTCTGTTTTAATGTTTAGATCTTTAATTCATTTTGACTTTAAAATAATTCATGGTGATAGAGCTGGGTCAAGTTTTAGCTTTTGACATGTGGAGAACCAGTTTTTCTAGCACTTTTTATTAAAGAGGGTGTCTTCTTCCTGTAAGCATGTTTGGCCCCTTTGTTGAAGATCAGGTGGCTGAGTGTGTTCATAGAGGCTTCTGAATCCTCTAGTCTGTTCCATTGATCCTCAGGTCTATTTTGTTGCCAATACCATGCTGATTTTATCAGTAGCTTTGTAGTATAATTTAAGTCAGGAATTATAATGCCACCTGCCTTGTCTTTGTTGCCCAGGATTGCCTTTTCTGGTTCCAAATAAATTTTAGGAACAATTTCTCTTGGTCTGGGAAGTATGTTGGTGGCAGTTTGACAGGGATCACATTAAATCTGTATAACAATTTTGGGAGTATGGCCATCTTCACGATGTTGGTTCTTCCTGTCCAGGAGCAGGGATCATCTTTCCATTTTCTGAAATCTTTTTCAATTCCTTTTTTTCAGAGTACTGTAATTTTTATTGAATACATCTTTGACTTCTTTAGTTAGATTAATTCCAAATGTTTCATTTTCCACAGCGCTATTGTGAAAGGTATTGTTTCTCTAATTTCCCATTCAGTGTGTTTGTTATCTGTATAGAGGAATGGTATTGATTTTTGAGTATTGACTTTGTATCCTGCTATGCTACTGAATTTGTCTATTAATTCTAGTAGCTTCTTGTTGAAGTTTTTTGGGTCTTCCAAGTAAAATATCATGTCATCTGCACAAAATGATAGTTTAACTTCTTCTTTACCTATTCTTATTGCTTTTATTTTTCCCTCTCATCTAATGGCTCTAGTTAATGATTCCAGAACTATATTGAATAGAAAGGGTAATAGGGGACATCTTTGTCTTGTACTGGATCTAAGAGTAAAAGATTTCAGTATTTCCCCATTTAGAATTATGCTAGCCATGGGTTGTCATAGGTAGCTTTTATCAGATTGAAGTAGGGACCTTCTATTCCAATTTTCTGTAGGACTTTGAACAAGAATGAGTGTTGGACTTTGTCAAATGCCTTTTCTGCATTGATTGAGGTGGTCATGTGCTTTTTGGATTTGGCTCTATTGATACAGTGTATTACATTTATAGATTTGTGTGTATTGAACCATCCTTGCATCCCTGTGATGAATCCTACCTAGTCATGGTGTATGATCTTGATGATTTGCTGTATTCTACTTGCTAGGATTTTATGGAAGATTTTTGCATCTAAGTTCATGAGGGAGACTGGCCTGTAGTTCTCTTTTTTAGTTACGTCTTTCCCTGGTTTTGGTATCAGTGTAATACTTGCCTCCAGGTATGACTTTGGGCAGATTGCTTCCTTTTCAATTTCACTGAAGAGTTTGAGGAGTAATTTCTTGTAGAATTCAGCTGTGAATTCATCAGAACCTGCACTTTTCTTTGTTGGTAGTTTTTTTTTATTGTATTTCATATTTCATTGACTATTACTGGGTTATGTTGACTTGTTATATTTTCTTGATTCAGTTTTAGTAATTTGTACCCTCTAGGAATCTGTCCATTTCATCTGTGTCTTCTGTTCTGTGAGAGTAAAGATTCTCAAAGTAGCTCTTGATAATCTTCTGAATTTCCACTGGGTCTGTGGTGATTTCACCCTTTTCATTCCTTATGGCTTGTATTTGAATTTTTTCTTTCCTCTTTTTGATGAGGTTAGCTAGGGGTTTGTCAATTTTATTTAATTTTTCAAAGAACCAGGTTTTTGATTCCTTAATTTTTTGAACTGTTTTCTTCACCTTGATTGAATTAATTTCTGCTCTAACCTTTATGATTACTTCTCATCCTTTGACTTTGGGTTTGGTTTGCTCTTCTTTTTCTAGATGTTGAAAGTGTAGCATTATGGCATTTATTTGTTCCTGTTCTGTTTTCCTAATGTGTGAGTTCACATCTATAAATTTCCCTCTAAGAACTGCTTTAATCACATCTCATAAATTCCAAGAAGTTGTACTTGAATTTTCATTTAATTGTAGATATTTTTCAATTTCTTGTTTAATTTCATCTTTAACCCACTGGTTGCTGAGTAGGGTGTTGTTTAATTTCCATGTATTTATGTTGTTTTCTCGTTTCTTTTGTCATTTATTTCTAGTTTCATTGCACTGTGGTCAGATAATATGCATGGAATAATTTCCATCTTCTTGCATACACTTAAGCATGACCTATGGACTAGTATGTGGTGTATTTTAGAAAATGAACCATGTGCAGCTGAGAAAAATATATATTTAGCTGTGGTTGGGTGGAACACTCTGTATATGTCCACTAAATCTATTTGTTTCAAGCTCTGGTTCAGCTATGCTACTTCTTTGCTAATTTTTTGTCTGCTTGACCTATCCTTTATGTATAAGTGGGTGTTAAAGTTTTCTGTTAATATTATGGTACTCGATATCAGGATATTAGATTTTTCATGTCTATTAAGATTTGTCTTCTATAGTTGGGTGCTCCTGTGTTTGGTGTGTACATACTTATGGCTGTTACTTCTTCCTCTTGCATTGTTCCCCTGACCAGTATGTAATGGCCTTCTTTATTTCATTTGATATTTCTTGGTTTGAAGTTGAGATTGTCGGAGAACAGGATTGCTACCTCTGCTTTTTTCTGCGGTGCTGGGCTGTGTAGTAATTTTTTCCATCCTTTGACTTTCAGCTTATGAATTTCTTTATGAGTTATGTATGTTTCTTGTATACAGCATATTGTTGGGTTTTGTTTCCTAATACATTGTGCCAGTCTATTTCTTTTAACTGGTGAATTGAGTCCATTTACATTGATGGTTGTAATTGAAATGTGTTGACTGATGATTGACGTTATTTACCTGCTGTTGTTTACTCCTTTTTTTCCTGTGTTTAATGGTTTGCCCTATTTAGTGGGTTCCTTCTGTTCTCGTTCATGGAGTTGTAATTATTTTGGTCCCTGTGTAGAACATCTTTTAGTACTCTGTGTTGGGTTCTCTTTGTCGTCATGAAATTCTTTAGTTGTTCTTTGTCATGGAAGTATTTCACTTCTCCATAAATTTGAAAGAGAGTTTTGCAAGGTGTAGTAGTCTGGGCTGGAATTTGTTTCCATAGATGATTTGAAGTACTCTGCTCCATGCTCTTCTTGACTTAAGAGTTTGTGAAAAGAAGTCGGCTGTAATTCTGATGGGTTTTCCTTTAAATGTGATCTGTTTCTTTTCTCTAGTGATTTGCAGTATAGTGTTTTGTACTGGATTTCTGGGATCTTGACTATTATATGTCTCGATGTGTTTTTAATTGGGTTGAAGTTATTTGGCGTTCTGCATGCTTCAGTTACCTGAATGTCAGCTTGTTTCCTCATATTTGGGAAGTTTTCTGCTATTACTTCTGCCCATATTTTTTAATGTCATTTGTATTGACTACTTTCTCATTGATACCAATTAGTCTCACATTGTTCATCTTTGCATCATCTTACATGTGGTAAATTATTCTTTCCTGCATACTAGTTGTTTTTAAAAGATCTTTGCTTCCCTTTTCACTACCTGCAATGGCATCTTGAAGATCTGAAACTGTCTTCACTTTCATTCAAATGGTTTTACAAGCTTGTGAGTGAGATTTTAAGCTCCTCTGTATCTCTTTGACTCTGCTTCATGTAAACTATTTCTTTCCTATATTTTTCATTCAGAGATTCCATCATTTTTCTAAGGCCTTTTTTTTTTTTTTTGTCAGTGTCTTCTTGTGAATCAGTTATTAATTCTTTCATTATGGTTATTGTTTCTTTTTTTCTTCAGAGATTATCTCTGGTCTGATTTCCTCTATATGCTTCTACATTTGATTCCATGAATCCATAGCTCATTGCAGCCAAGTCTGAGTGAACTCAGTTTTAGACGGTCTCTTTTGAGGTTTTAACATGGAAAGAATTCACCAGTCAGCATCTTGTTCTTCATCAAGGGTGCCACAATTAGAATTTAGTGCAAAGTTGCCACTAATTATAAACCAGAGTGCTGCTGTTAAAGCTGGGCCCTTGGTCTCAGAGCAAATTTATAGACAGATCAAAAGTAATCAAACTTAGCAGGATGAGCTTGCAGTATTCTGTGAAGAATACTTTGTGAACAGAATTTATTGAGGAACCAAGAGTGCACAGCTCTTCATGATTCATTGGTTGGACCTGTGGACATCTAATCACAGGGCTGATTTTCCAGCAGTATTCATTGTCTCCTATTATAGGTATGCATAGTGCAATTCTAGTGGAAGCCATGTTTTGCTCCAGCATTTAAATTTATAGGCAATTGTTGTAGAGATAAAGCCTTTTAAATTTGAAACTCTCTTTCTAAATGTATGGCAATTCATACAGCTAGGAGATACATAGATTCATATTAACAAGAAAACTCCTTACCCTTTCCATTCTCCTAACACTGAGATCAGGCTCCACTTAGGGCTGGGCAGGTTTAATAGATGTTTTGATATCTTTTTTCATTGCTTTTTCCTCAATGAAAAGCAATAAAATGGTTACGAAATATCAGGCTCCCCGATATGTTGCCTTAGAACAGACAGATGGAAGTGAGGCTCCTGTTGCCTTGTGTTCTGTGCCATGGCCTGTGCAGAGCTGCGAAGGGGTGCATGCGTGCAGAGCGGGGTCTGTGATGAGCAGCCGCAGTGAGAACAGGCCGGCTTCTCTCTGCAGCATCAGGGAGACTTCAGGAGGGCGGCTTTGCTTCCCTGGGGTCTGAAGTGTGGCTCTGCAAGGGAAGAACCCGAGACACATCCGTGTCTTAGTGAGTTCGATAGAAATAATGCTCTGTGGGGTGAAAAAGGGAGAGGGATGCTTGTGGAGCCCTGTGGCACGTGTGGTCACTCTCTCGTGCACACTGTGTGCCCCAACTCAGGCTTCCCCAGAGAGGCGTCATCCCACTCCTGTTTATGTGGGAGCAAAGTGGGGACACGGGAGACCAAGACCAGTGTCAGAGACATGGCTTAGAGTCAACAAAGTAGAAACAACTCATGGTTGTGAGTTTGCCTACTGTAGTTTGTCTACTCCCGTGGTACAAAGGCCAGTTTTTTTCTCACAAACTTTTCAAAATTAGTGTTACTCTTGCTGTACCTTGGAAAGCATAAGAAAATTTGCAATAGTATAAATAAACATGAGCAGAGACCGTGCCACTGTGTGGTCTTGGAGTAGAACAGGTTTTCCCAGGATGAAAACCCCACTGCTCACGGTAACAATCACAGTAGCATCAGTGCTGTAACTCACCTGTTCTCTGATTCTCATGTTCCAGGCTCTGCTCTGATTTTATTTAATTCTTAAAGCAACCTGGGGGAATTTGTTGCTGTTGTGATTCCTCTTGTCAGATGAGCACATGAGGAATACACAGGCTGATGCTCTGAGGCAGGGCCTGGTGTGGAGCAGGCCAGTTCACCTCCTGTGGTGTCAGGGATGGTGGGTGCCAAAGCAAAGCGGGGTCCACGTGGCCTGCCTGCCCCTTAGCAAGGGTGACAGACAGTGTGCTGAGCACCTCAGATCCTAGCTCTGCCACCAGATGAGTCTGTTTGGATTTCTTGTCTTTAAAAACTTGTGCAATGGTTTTAAGGGCCTACATCAACCAGGATGGCACCACTGACAGTACTCAGGAAAGAGGAATTTCAGACCTGCTTCAGAAAGTGGCAGGGAGGGTAGGATGGGTGTGTCAAGGGGGTCCGTGGCAGTGTGCCTTTTATCCTAGCAGATCTTTAGAATTTAAACATTCACCATAACTTTCCATCATGTTCTGCATTCTCTGTTTGGTCCTCCTGAGCATAGTGATGTACATAGTGTTTGAGAGAAAGGTCTAAGATGCCAGGAAAATTAGGCTGCAGCTCTGGCTGCCTCACTTTGCTACTATGTGGTGCTGAGCTTGGGGCTGGGTGCTGGACCTTCCTCTGCAAGATGGAGCTAGTGTTCCCCACATTGGGGTGACCGTCAGGCACTGCTGTAGTGGTCTGCACCGAATGGTGAAGGCAGTGTCAGGCACGTAAGAAACACTAGAAAATGGGGAAAAAAAAATCAGTAAACCATTAGGAAACAGAAGTCTGAGAACTGCAGTTCACACTACAGTGACAAGAAAAAGAGAAGATGGCTGGGGGAAACACAATGTTGTAGAAAAGATCAGTCCGATTTGTCTTTTGAATTAAGGACAGATTTGGTGCAGGGCTTTCCAGGGAGATGCAAAACAAAGATAGTGCAAAAATGAACAAGTAAGCTCAGTGCATGCTGGGAGATACCACACAGCCTCAGGATAGAGGCTAAGCAGTCCCTGGGAGAGTGAGAACATGGTATTTAAGGAAAATGAGTTGGAAATCAGCTGGTGAAATAATTTAGAATGATGGGAAATATTATCACAGGGAGTCAGCAAGTCACTACCTTGCTCTGGGTCCACAGTAATGAGCACATCAATTATAGGGTGGAAGGACTTAGGTTTAGGTGACCATGTCCACATCTCTAGTACTCAGCATCCCTTACCACAGACTGAAGGTCATGCCCCTGCAAGGTTAAGATGAAGGTCACAGAAAGCCACAGGCATGAGTGAACATTTAGGGCCCGAGTGCTGTGAAGTATGAGAGCCGGCCGGAGTGGCATGTGGGTTTCAGGTAAATGGCGAATTTCAAGGACCATCTAATTAGCTAGGACAAGGAGGACACTTGAGTCATTCCATCCTGATTCTTTCAGGAGTGTGTTTTTCTTTCCTTTTGGCTGTTAGGTTAGGATGAACCTTTTAATTGTACTCTATTTTGATCCTTTACGATTGGAACATTTTAATAGGTATCGGCCTCCCTGTTGTTTTTCTTTCTTTTATTATGGTAGAACCCAGGTTTGAACTCAGGCCCTTGTGCTTGCCAGACAAGTGCTTATTCTACTGAGCTATCTCCCTGGCCCCCTGTCATTTTTCTTTAGGACAAATGTTAAGTAGTTTCCGTAAACCTCATCTCCTGTGCTCCTAAGTGTATTAGTCAGCATTCTGTTGCTATAACAAAATACCTGAGATAACTAACAAAAGGAGAAAAGGTCTGCTTGGCTCACAGCTTAGGGGCTCCATCCAGGCCTGACTGACACCCGTGGTCTGGTCCAGTGGGGAGGGAGTGTGGTGAGCACTACCACTTACCTAATGGGAGGGAGAAGAAGGGACCAGGTGCTGTGAGGGGCACCCCATGGCATAGGCCGCTCCCCAGGGAATCATTGTCTCCCCAGAACACTACCTGGGGCCCAAGCCTTGGCGACTGTCCAGCTATGGGGCTGCGCCCGATCAGCACCCATGCACCGGTATCAGCCGGAGGGTGCACAGCCTTTTTGCCCCGTCTTAGGGAAGACCTATAAAATGGGGCTAATTCTTCCCTGACCCAGGAACACATTCCAGAAGATGGTTTTTCAAGGCTGACCTTTCATGTCAGCCCTTCCTCCTCACTGGCCTGTCGCCTCACTCTCTACTCCTCCTGTTCTTTCCTCCTCTCCCCGCAGAGCCCTGGCTGTGGTGTGGTGGGCTAGCCTGCCCACTCCAGGGCATCCTGCTCTGCTGGTCTCCTGTGCAGGCACCCGGGAGCATGAGCGCCTGGGCTCCAGGAGGCTGGTCGCCCTCCTCACCTCCTCACTTGTGGACTTCGCATGCCCCCCACCAAGAATTCACTGATGAACCACATCTGTGGCATGCTTGGAGTTATTTCAGAAGAATTTTTTTTTTGAAATCAGTGATCATAATAATAGTTGGAGATATTTACAGATAAGGTGAACACCTTTTTTTAACCCAAAAAAGCAACTTTCACATTGTGTTCTTATGGGAATTAACTACAATGCCACCTCTGGCCTAAGATGCCTGACCCAACAGTGGAGCCGGGAGCAGCGGAGACTGAGCTCTAGGATTGAGCAGAGAACAGGAAAGCAAAGGGAATAGCAAGCACGAGCCTCCAGACTATGGCAGGAGCCTGGAGCTGGAGCAGGGCTGGTGATAAGCTCGGCTTGCGTCCAGGCCGGGAGGTGCTCTACCTGGGTCACATCACTCCAGGTTCTGCCTTCTGTCTGGGAAGCTAACTCAGCTCAGCTACTTTTAATACACTTGATAAGGAATATACATTTATTTGTTGATCTGAGGTGCTCTAACTTACTTCTGCTAATGATTTAGCAATACATTTCTGACTGCTGAAAGATTAATTAGCTCCTTTAGCCAGTGCCCTAGGGCATCAAGCTATGGTCCTATTAAATAGCTACAAAATTAATCCTACAAAATAAATTTTTCACCAAAAAAAATCTTGTTTCTCATTCAACATAAAAACTAGCTGCAGAATTTACATATTGTAGCCCGAAGCTGGGGCTCAGAGTGAAGGATCTGTTGCTTCACTTTTCCTGAACTCAGAGCCTCCACTTCTTTATCTGGGAAGCAGCAAATGCTTCCTTCGTACAGTTACTGAGGGAATGAGATGAAGTGAACTTTAGAAGATTGTGTATGAGTGGCTGCCGTGTGGTAAGTAGTGATTCATGCCATTGCTGAGCTTCCCAGCATAATAGCGGCCAGCGCTTCAATCTCTCTCCAAAATCTCCTTCCCAGAGCCTTAATTTTTACCCCAGATCTCACTACTGAGTATAGTGTGTGGCTGTGTACATAACGTTAATACCACTGGAGTGTGAGTGATAGCCTTCGTCCAATCGAGAAACCAGTGACGGCTCTAGCTCCCTTCTCCCCAGCCGCTCCCACACAGATCTTGCCCTGATTGGTTTCTCCTAAAAGATGAACTTCAGCAGAGACTGGGGGGAAAGCCATGTGCCAGTCACCACCGTCAGGTGAGCTCCGCACACAGCACGAACCACTTCATGGACTCCAGGCATGAGGACCTGGCTGTGTTTGGCTTTGTTTAGCTGCACCATTTGGGATCCTGTCACCTGATCTCTTTGGAGATCTTATCTCCCCATCCATATAGTAGGTGTAATAGTGCCCTCTTCAAAGTTTCTGTGAAAGTAATTGGAATAATTTAGATTTCTAAAGCATAGCCAATGCTCATTAAATGTCAGTTTCCTTCCCTACCTGGATCCTGGTCTGAAAGAAATCCCAGAGTCAGTGTGTTGGTCTTGTCAAAACTTTCATTAAGGTGACTGTGGTTTTATTATGGCAGTGAGAGAGAGAGGGAAAGAGAGAGAGAAAGACAGACAGACACAGACAGAGACAAGCAGGCAGACAGAGAGAGAGACAGACAGAGACAGAGAAACAGATACACAGAGACAGACACAGGCAGACAGACAGACAGACCAGCTGACTGCCCAAGCCAGTAGCAACAGGGAAGGTGAGGAACCGTTAGTGGACTTTGCTACTGAGTGAACCATGAAGATAACAGGCCCCGTCCTTCTCCCTTCCCACTGCTTCTCAGAATGTCTTTCTCCCCCCCATCCTGAGAGAACTCCCAGCCTTACATTAGCTGCCATCCAGTCCATCTTCTGTAAGTGACTCCAGCTGCTGCTTCTGTTCTTCTCAGTTCTGATGGTAACCAGTGTTTGCTGAGCCATGCTGCACAGAAACTGTTCTAGAATTTCCTAGCTGCTAACTCATTTAAACCTGAAAACCACTGCAGTGGGACATGCCATTTCTGATTTCTGTCCCAACCTAACCAAAGTTCAAACCACAGCAGGAGATAACCAATGCCCACTTGTGGCACCTGAGATGGCTGTTTTTCTGTGCTAATTTTTTCTGTGTGTTGGGTTCAGGTTATTTAAAATTAGCACAGATATCATTCTCTCTCTTAACAAGGAGATTGTCCAAAGGAAGGAGTCAGAAATGTGACTGTATCAGAGCTGGTCTACTGACCGCAAATTGTGTCAGGGGAGAGTATAGCTCAGAGAAAGATCTTCGGATGGGTGTTGGATGAGTCTGCGAAGGATGAATGATTTTAAAGGCAATTTTTACTGGATATGAAAGATATTCCAGTATAGAGAATGTAAGAATTTCTAGGGTGCAGAAGAATGTAGGGGGGCCAGGGAGAGAGCTCAGCAGTCCCAACTTCATTTCCTGGCACTAAAATAAAAACTAAAATAAAAGTTAAAAAAAAAAGATGCAAATAGGGTCCTTGGGGAGCTGTGGGGTACTCTCTGGAGCTGGAGCACTCCACAAATGTTCCAAGGGGCACCCTGGACACACTTTCTTGTGTGAGTGCCTTGTAGACCAAGAATTCAATAGGGACTGAATTTTCCTGCTCAAACATTCCTGTTTCAAAGTTTTTATAACAAGTTTTGCCCCAAAAAATAGCAGCCAGAGTGGCCATCACATTTACACAGAAAGCAAGTGTGTCTAGCCTTGTGAGATAGAGGATTTTGGACTGAGTTGTTGGCAGATTATTTTATTCTACTAAAATCAGGTTTAAAATAATTTACTTGCCCTGCTGAGGCCTAAATTTCCAAAGTCTTCCTAAGAAGAGGCCACAAAGAGGTAATAACATAAGAACTTTTTGAGCTTAATCCAGGTGTCAACTTCTAGATGCTTTTATTAGTAGAAAATAGGTCTTTCTACCTGTGAATAAAGACCTAGTGGTTACAGAGAAGAGGGACTCCACGGGGCAGCCTGGAGCCTGAAGCCTGCCTTCAGCTGCCTCTTCTTGCCCTGTGGCCTGTCTTTCATACCTGCCCTCACTCCTATCTGCTAGAAACTTGGCATGTGGCCAGCCACATGTGCCCAAGTCTCTGCAGAGTCTGCTTGGAGTGAAACTGGCAGATGTCCAGGTAGAGGGGCCAGATGGAGTGAGCACGCTGCTGAGGAGAGGTGCTAGCGGTACTCTTTGGTGACTGGAGAAGATTTTAGCTCCACAAACACTTCAGTACAAGCAGAGGCTTTGGCTATTGCTGTTATTATGGAATACATTTCAGTGATAAAATATTCAGTCCAACCTAACCCCACAAAACTTTGTATGCCTACCAAGGTATAAAGTCCTGTGATACAAGCCAGTGAAACAAAATGTAAACCATTTTTCCATGTAATTCAAGAAAGTAACCACCATAAAGATTACTAACTTATACTTCACAAAGTTGCATCAGACAATGGACCCTATCCAACCAGTTCTTATGATCTACATGCTTATTTTATATAGGCACAATTTGTCCCCATGTCTGATACCCATCTCCTCTCCATCAACCCCAAGCTGGGCTTTGTCCTCCCGCCCCAAGGCTGCATGGGCAGAGGTAACGCAGACTTGCCAAGTTTTCATGTATCATCTGCAGCATCAAATGTATTTTATTGTTGGGATTTTATTATTCTTAAAAATGCTTGAACTGATGTAGCCTTGAGCTATTTTTCAATTCATGATACTTTATTAACAGATTTGACAGCTGTGTAACCTCTATTTTCTCTGCATATTAATTCCCTGTATGAAACAATTATTTGTTTGGATCATCTTAATCATGTTTTAAGAAATTCTAATCACTGAAAACCAAAAAAGTAGAGATGAGTCTTACATACATGAATAGCATAAATTTGTTGAATTTCAAAAATCTGGCATAAAGAGAATAAGCTTAACTTTAAATCTTTTTGCTTCTGTAAGTAATCACACTTTTAGGAAACGAAATAGGGTATAAAGAACATTATTATGTTAATATGACTTTAAATTATCATTTTATCAGTTTTTAAAAACAATCTTTATTACCTTTATTTCCGCTTCAATTGTACCCAGCCATAAGTGATTTAGAAAAAGACATTATAAATTATGATAGATAAATTTGTATTAAGTTTAGACATCCTCTGAACACTGCAATTTTTCACATAGTACCCATATCATTAACACTTGGAAAATGTTAAAAATAGGATAAACTAGGGATTAAATTTTGACATTCATTCTAATTTTTTTTTTTTTTTTCAGACACTAATGAAGTTAACGGAAGCAAGAGGAATCCGCGCAGCGCCACCCTGCAACCATGTCCTTCGTAACCCCAGCTCTGCGTCTGGACTTTGGGGGTCACTGACCTGGCAGAGGCACGTCTGCCCTCCGTGACTCTCCAGTGACTCAGCCCATCCGAGCAGGATGCTGGCCGCGGACACGCAGAGCTTCAGCCTGACGCTGTGCGTGCTCCTCTGGAGCAGAAAAACTAATCGCTCTCCATGGTGGCTCATCTTTTCAAGAGCTTAATTTTACTGTACATACACAAGCTCCGCAAAGGAATGTTCACAAAGAAATCGGGAAATACAACCCCCCAAAAGGAGAATCGTCAGCAGAAAAAAGGTCAAGCCTTTCCTGCTGCTAGCCAGACCAAAACTCCCACATTTTCTAATACTTTGAAAAGCACTGTAAAGAGGATCGCGAAGTGCTCGGCCGCCCGCAACCTGACCGTGGAAGCAGCCGAGGTGAACAAAGACTTCTCCCTCTCGCCGACGCTCAGTTACCGCGTGGCCATTGCCAATGGGCTGCGGGAGGGCCTTCGCGTGACCGCCGGTGACCCTGGGGATCTGCCTCCGGAGCTGTCTTCCGTGGAGAGTTCTTGCTCAGAATCTTTAAATGAGCTGAGGAGCAGCGCGGAGGAGCGCTCGCATCCTGCGCACACCATGCCCGTGGGCCGGAGCAGGAAGAGCTCCAGCAGCCTGGCTCCCTCTGAGGGCAGCTCTGATGGCGAGCGCACGCTGCACAGCCTGAAGCTGGGGGCCCTGAAGAAGCTCCGCAAGTGGAAGAAGAGCCAGGAATGTGTCTGCTCAGACCCGGAGCTGAGCACTGTGAAGAGAACCTGGGGGATAAGGAGCAAGTCTCTGGACAGGACGGCCCGCCGCCCCAAGACGCCGGCCCCGGAGCCTGGCTCCAGCTCCTCGGGCTGCCTCAGTCACACCCACGATGTCATGGAGATGATCTTCAGGGAGCTGCAGGGCATCAGCCAGATCGAGACAGAGCTGTCGGAGCTGCGCGGCCACGTGGACGCGCTGAGGCTCTCCATTGATGAGATCTCCAGCAGCGTGGAGGTGGTGCAGAGTGAGATCGAGCAGCTGCGGACGGGCTTCGTGCAGTCCCGGAGGGAGACCAGGGACATCCACGACTACATTCGATGCCTGGGCCACGCAGGGAGCAAAGCAAGCCTGAGGTTCTTAAATGTGCCGGAGGAGCGGCTCGAGCACATCGAAAACGTGGTGTACCAGATCCTAACTGACAAAATGGGCTTCTCAGATGCATTCAACACTGTCAAAATTGAGTTTGCTCAGAGAGTAGGGCACCACAGGGACTGTCCAAGTGCCAAGCCTCGGCCTATACTCGTGTACTTTGAAACCCCTCAGCAGAGGGATTCTGTCCTAAAAAAATCTTACAAACTCAAAGGAACGGGCATCGGCGTCTCAACAGACATTCTGACTTACGATATCAGAGAGAGGAAAGAAAAAGGAATTCCATCTTCTCAGACCTACGAAAGCATGGACATGAAGCTGTCTATTCCAGATCCCAAAGTGCAGAAGAACAGCTGGCGTTCACCTGGTGACAGTGACAGGGAGCTGGAATCTGAGCTCACTAGGGACAGCCGTGCTGCGCCTTGCAGGCCAGAGGCAACAGCCAAGGGGAGCACTTCCAAGCCGAGCTCGAAATCACACAGTGCTCGATCTAAGAATAAAACTGTGAACAGCAGCAGAATTTCAAACAAACCAGACCTGGATAGAAGCTCTTCACGGTTGCCAGAATCAAATAACTTGGAAATGCACATCGCAGCCCCGCATGCAGGTGCCACGCCCCTCTGGCATTCGCAGAGTGATTTTTTCACTGCTAAACTCAGCCGCTCTGAGTCAGATTTTTCCAAATTATGTCAGTCTTACTCGGAAGATTTTTCAGAAAACCAGATTTTTGCTAGAACTAACGGTAGCTCCCTCCTGTCCTCCTCAGACAGGGAGCTGTGGCAGAGGAAACAAGATGGCATGCAGGCAGGGTACACTGGCCCTCAGGACCAGCACCTGGAGGGGAGCACCCTGGGGGTGCAGGTGCTCGGGGAGCTTCAGAACACCGACACTGTGGACAGTGGCATGAGCAACAGCGTGATGTGCGCCTCTGCGGACCGGAGCCATTACAGTGACTCGCAGCTCTCGCTCCACGAGGACCTCTCTCCCTGGAAGGAATGGGATCAAGTAGAACAAGGAAATGATTTAGGCCTGGATTTGTCCACCCAGGATGCTTTTGACTATGACACAAACAGTCTGTCTGACCAGCAGATGGACATCTTTGGTAAAGACCTAGAAGACTTAGGAAAGTGCCACAGCGACCTCCAAGATGACTCTGAGAGCTATGATTTAACCCAAGATGACAATTCATCCCCATGCCCCGGGCTGGATAATGAGCCCCAAGGCCAGTGGGCTGGCCCATATGATTCTTACCAGGAAGCTAATTCCAACGAACTGTACCAGAACCAGAGCCAGGTGTCTGTGATGTACCGAAGTCAGAGTGAATTGCAAAGTGATGATTCTGAGGATGCCCCACCCAAGCCTTGGCACAGCCGATTAAGCATTGATCTTTCTGACAAGACTTTCAGCTTCCCCAAATTTGGGTCTACGCTGCAGAGGGCAAAGTCGGCCTTGGAAGTTGTGTGGAACAAAAGCACACAGAGTCTCAGTGGGTGTGACGACAGTGGCTCCTCCCTCACAGGGAGATTCCGGACACTGTCGCAATCCACTGCAAATGAGTCCAGCACCACCCTCGACTCAGAGGTCTACACCGAGCCCTATTACTACAAAGCGGAGGAGGAGGAGGAAGAGGAACAGGAAGAGGGCTACAGTGAGCCTATGGTGGATGACGAAACTGATTATGTGGAAGTGATGGAGCAAGTCCTCGCCAAGCTGGAAAACAGGACTAGTGTGACCGAAATGGATGAACCGATGCAGGAGTATGAGCCTCCTTTGTACGAGACACCATATGAAACCCCACAGGATGAGGGTTATGAGGGGCAGGGAGAAGAGGTGACCAGAGAATTGGAGTTAGAACCTGAAACCGAGCCAGCAGCTGAGATGCAAATTCAGGAAGATGAAAACCAAAACATCACTGAACTGCCAGTGGAAGCCGCAAAGCCAAAGAGAGTCCGTCCCTCTTTCAAAGAAGTGGCACTACGGGCCTATAAGAAGCAGATGGCAGAACTGGAGGCGAAGGCCCTGGCTGGAGGTACTCATGTTTCCGTTCTGAGCTCATTGTGTTCAGTGTGGCATAGAGAGAATGTAGAATCTGTGCTGTGTTTACCTGGGAGAAAGTAATTACTTGCAATTGGTTTGCGTGTTTGTTCTGAGAAAGATTTCTCTTGAGTAGCTCTTCCAGCAAGTGGGGCTTGATGATTTAAAATAAAAGTGTATTTTAAATAGGTTAGATTGAAATGACTTAACCCTAGCAACTTTGGGTCTTGATTCATCTTTTAGCTTTAGGTGCCACCCCTGTCTCACATGAACTGACTGTGGCATCAGCTGTGGAGGAGGGGCAGTGAGTGGGTGGACATAACCTCCAGCCTCGGGGCTAGCCTGCCCTAGTTCTTGTAGGTTTGTCCAGGTGGGGTGTCATTAATCTTAAAATATTTTCGAAGATGAACTCTGCACCTGCACCCTCCTCCTATCAAAACTGCACTTAGTTGAAGAGTTGGGTCTGCCAGCCAATCCTAGTAAATCCTGCGAGGACCACAAATGTCCTTGCTGCCCACTGATGCCACTAATGGAGAGAGAGAGAGGCCACTCAGAGGAGGGCCACATGTGGGCTGACACAGTTGCTCTCGGAGGTTGAGTTAGGCAGAGGTGAGGTGGGGTGTTCTCTTTAAGAGTAGAGTACGGCCTCATCCTCACTGCAGAAATGAGAAGAGTGCCTAGGGTGGGGGCCAATATTGGGGTGATGTACTCAGTAGATGTGAATGAATAGGCATCTATTCAGTTTTTAACTTCTCAGTCCAACTTCATCTACACTTACCCCAACTCCATACCACTTACCTTACTTGCAAGCTTCTCCTTTTATATTTTGGGGCTGGTTTACTAGAATCTCATTTTAATGAGTTACATACTGTTATTATTTTCCTTAATTATGGCACTGACCTCTTCAAAATATTTACTGTAGATTACATTTCATAAAGGCATATATTTATGTGATATAATGTCATTGACTTCTACAAAAGTATTGACATAATTTATGAAGTCAGGGGCTCACTGCGGTTTCTAAGTGGTTAGAAGTATAAGCAGCTGCCCTCCACACTGACTTATCTGGTAGATACTAGGATGTTCAGTAGCTGAACACCTGTTATGGCAAACCATTTCCAGCCTTAAAGCAATCAAAACTACTAGGTTTCTTTGCTGTGAAAATCCATCCATATAATGCAACACAGCCTGTGTAACTTACCTAATGAACAACATATGCCAACAAGATATTGTTGCTTTGATTTTATTGTTGTTCTGTTCAGAGAGTAATTAGCTCTGAACTATATTTAAAACTAATTTGAAAAAATTAGTCAAATTTGCAAAAGTCAAATGTTGCATGAATCTAGCTTATATTAGAATAATATCTATCTCATGTCAGAGTGACTTTCAAAAGTTTGATATCATTACTGAAATTCAGTCAATAATACCTAAGGATAAAAGCTAGAAGTTTCTGTATGTAGTGTTGATTCCAAGGCCTACTCGAGGATAAACGGAGGCCAGCCTGTGTGTGTCTGTGGGTATGTGTGTTGTGATGTGCGAGGTATGTTCTAATGTCATCTGGCTAAGCTATATGTTTGCAGTATGAGAAACATCATAGAAAGAGAAAGAAATTTCAGAAAGAAGCTGAAAAATATAAATTCTCAACCATCAGATCCTGCCATTGGCTGCCATGTGGATATAACTAGAAAGCACTATGGGAAGTGAGATGAGTCAGACTGTGCTCTTCCTTACATGCAGAATCTAAGAAATAAGGAAGAAAGTTAAATGTACAGATAGGAAGTAAAATAGTGGTTCCAGGGCATGGTGTGGAGCAGGGAGGATGGAGCTGGGGATGAGAGGATGCAGCTCGGCATGAATGGAAGAAGAGGAAGAGCAAGTGCCATGCGAGGACTGCTAGTAACAGTCCTCATTGTGCTGTGATGGAGTCCGAGCAGGTTGCCCCTCTCTGCCCCCACACACCACACACACACCATGCATGTGCACACACCACACACATGCACACACATCAAGCACATACATATGCATGCAAAGTACACATGCCACACATACATGCACAGAAACATACCAAACATGCACATACCACAACCACACATGCACACATAGCATGTGTGCACATACCACACACATGCATACAACACATATATCACACATGCACATACCACACATTCACACAAACACACCAGGCACAGATGCACCATACACACACCATGCATGTGCACACACCACACACATGCATGCACATCAAACAGACATGCATGCAAACATGCACACATGTGTACATACCACACACAAACATATCAAACATGCACTGACCACACATGCACCTGTAACGTGTGCACATGCATACACAATGTGCGTGCATACTACACATGCACACAAACACACCAGGCACACATGCACCATGTACACATACCACACAAACACATCATGCATGCACATTCCACATATGCATGCACACACACCACACACATGCTCACTACACATCACACATGCCACACACACCATACATACACACCACATATACATCATGCATACACACATGCCACACACATCCACACAAACACATCAAACATGCACATGACACACACCACACACATGCATGCACACACACACCACACACATGCACATAAACATCATGCATACACACCACACAGATATCACACATGTGCACACACCACACATGCTTATATATACCATGCTCACAACACACAATACATGCATACCACACACACATCACAGCATGCACATGTACACAACAAACAAACACACATAGAGACTGTCAGATATGTTAACTTGGCTTATTCTATAGCTTAGCTAGTAATCATTGTACGTAACATAGACATCTCAATATATTGTAAATTTTAACTATATGCAACAAAATGAATTCAAAATTAAAGCTGGGCATGCTGGTGCACATCTGTAGTCTAGTTCCTTGGTGGGCTCAGGCAGGGGAATCATAAGTTTAAGACAAGCTTGGGGAACTAAGTGAGAGCCTCCTCAAAATAAATTAGAAAGAGCGGGGGATATATCTCAGTGGTAGAACAGTTGCTTAGCATGTGCCACTCCTGGGTTTCATCCTAGCACTAAAAACCATGATGATTAAATTTTTAGCAATTTAAAATACCAAGGTAGATTGTTATGATAACGACCCTTCAGTTAACAAACCTAGTCATCCAGTGACACTTTTTGGAAAACACAATGTGCTTGGGTAACCATATGTAACCAAAGTAAGACTTCTAAAACAGGAGCCAATCCTGTGCCACACCTTGGATGCAGGCATTCCCAGCCACAGAGGACTGAGACCCTGCTGTGGCTGGAGCACAGTTGTTATCACCCTTTGACCATTTCTGAGTTAGTGTGTTGCTTACGCCCTGTCCTGGCATGTGCATCTTTAAGCTCTCTCTGGTCGCTGAGCAGCACCAGATTGCCTACCCGGGAGGCGGCCAGCAGCCTAGATGGCAAAGGCATCTCGGTTCCCTTGGCAGCAGTCAGGCAGTCTCCCCTCCTGTGCTAGCAATATGCTTCCCAAGGAAGGGCAGCCAGAGGAGGACACTGCCCAGCCCTTCCCTGTGCAAAGCCCCAGTGCGGTGTGAATGGGCGTCATGGCTTTGGTGTCTGTGGCCATCTGCTTGCTGGGTTGGGCAGCTGCCAGTGGAGCTTTTTCTCCACAGCTGCCCCATCCTTATCAGTGGCAGAGCAGTCTTTTTCCCATTACTAACCTGCTTGATTTTAGACCATAGAGATCTTGCTGTAAAACTGTGGGCTACTGCTTTCCTGATATGGCTTTACAAAGTTAATAAGCACAGACATTCAGATTCTTTATATCAGCTATTATCTTGAGGGTCTAGAAGGCAAGAAAAGCCAAAATGTGGGTATTTGGTTGTAGAGCCTTCTCTCTGAATGCTGTCCTGTTGGGTAAGAAATCCTATGGGCAGCAACACCCTTGGGGTCAGGGTACTCCCTAGATGTCCTACTTCATGGTGCCCTTTGTGCTGTGGCCCAAGCTTCTGTGCCTTGTGCTGCTCACCACACAGAGACAGTTATGGCACCTCCAGGTCTCCACGCCTGCCTCTGAGGTGCTGGCTCCTCCCTAAAGTGCTGCGCCTGTCTCCTTCCTCCTCCAAAGCATTGTTGGCAGCAGGCTCTTGTCCTTTTTGTCATTTCCTTGATGGGACTCCTGACCAGCGCTTTGTGCAGAGATGGGGATGAGTCTGTAGGTGCTGGCTGTGTCCCGATGACAAGGGGTGGCACCTGCAGCACTCAGCTGCCGAGCTCCTGATGCTATGTGACACGCTCAGGAGACGACTCTGCGGGGCACTTTGCACCAGTTCAGCCACTTTCATGCTCCACCTCTTACAACACCTTGTGAAGTTGCCTCCAGGTGTGCCCAGTGTGAAATGGCAGGGGGCTCGTCCCACTCCAGTTCAAAGGCTGCTCCCTGGGTTAAGTTGAAAAAATGAAATTAAAGATGGAGAAAAAAGCCAGCCACCAAATTCATCTCAACTCAAGGGTTTTCACTAGCAATCAGCACTAACATGAAAGACCTTTCATAATGGGGCACACTGAAGTCTTGGTATGAAAGCATTCATTCATGGTTTTTCTATGTCATGTTTCTGTGCAGAAGTAAATCCCATAAATCACAGTTTGTAGAGCTTGATAAGTGTTGTAGGGCAATAGCTGCTTGCAGGATAGCACTCAAAATGTGAGGGTATGCTACCTGGAATTGAAGCCAAAAGTTGGTCTGAAGTCACTTTCTGGCCAATGACATAAAAGCCTTGCTCTGCAAGACTCTGAAACTGGTAGTGAGCATGCTTGCCATTTTCTTTGGGTCATGGTGTGTGTCTGCTTTCTAAATGCTGCAGGACTTTGTTAAACAACTTGGCTCTCAAACAAGATAATAGAATTGAGTGTGTACCGATGCCCTGAGAACAGGGCTTTGCATGTGGAGCCTGGTGTTTCCCAGCCTGGCTGGTTGTTCAAATCGTCTGAGGAGCTTCTGAGGTTTTGCCCCTGGGGTGATGTGTTCAAATTACCAAGTCTTTGAGCACTGTGACTTGCTAGTCCTGCAGGGAGGCCAGAAGTAAGTATTGGAATTTGTATGAATTGCTGGAGTAATAATACAAAACCCTTATAATAAAGCAACAAGCACACACATGCATAATGAAAACCACACTGAAAAATCTGAAGAGAAAGTAAAGTACAGTTTGTCAAAGAGACGCAGGTGCCCCCATGTCCATCAGTGCACTGTGTACCATGGCCAACAGATGGAGGAACCTACACTCCACAGGCTGATGTCTGTGTACAGGAGCACCGTGGGATGCTCTTCAGCCATAAACATGAATGAAACCCTGTCATTTGTTAAAGCATCAACAGAACAGAGGCCACTTTATTGAGTGAGATAAGCCACCAGGACAGAGCCAAGAGCACCTGTGTGGGGCTCATGGGACAGTGGGAGGCTACCGCAAAGGTGACCCATGTTGCTAAGCTAACAGAAGGAGTCCTGCACTCTGACCTGCTATGGCCTGGCAGGGAGACACAGGATAACAGTTATGTGCCGTGCATCTGTATCCAAGATGTGGCAGGAGGAATTGTGAAGTCTTCTTCATAGAGAGAGAGTGAGCATTTGGAAAGACAGCCATGACCTGCTGTCAGCTGTGTACAGTGGACATGGGCACTGAAGCAGCTCGTGGGCAAGTTAACATGGAGTGTGGGGTTCCCGTGTGTTGGTTAAGATATGAGTTTTAAAAAGTAGAATAGACAGTTTCTCCTGTTCTTTAGAGGACAATAATTCCAGATGTTCCAATGCATATAAATCTTGTCTTTTAAATAGCACCACACTGTCACATGTCCTGCTGTTGTGTGCTAGCTCTCACTCATATTGTAAATGATGGAAAGTCTTTTGTGTGTGTGTTACTGTACACTGGTCTCTGGGTTTCATGCATGCTAGGAAAACTCTGCCACTGAGTTTCACCTCCAGATCTTTTTGCTTTTATTTTCATGTTCTTATTTTAAGATAGGGTCTTGCAAAATTCCCCCAGCTGTCCTTGAACTTGTGATACTCCTGCCACAGTCCCCATCATTGTTGGAATTAAAACTGGAATTCAAATTTGCACTATTGATGCTTGTTTGGGATTTGATGCCAGGGCCCCTTAGGTCCCTAAGTTGTCTAGGCCAGGCTTGAGCTTCCGTCATCCTGCTTCAGCCTCCCACCTTGGTGCTGGGATCACAGACACACAGCACCGTGACAGACCTCCTGATCAGATGTACTTCCAAGTAGTGCTGTGGTTTTCACTTTAATGAGGGAAATCATACCCGCGAGTGAAAATACGATCTCTTCCACTTGGCTCTGGTAGCCCCTCTGTGAGAAAGCTATCTTAGCTATCTTTCTATGGGGATGAAACCTGCAGAGCTCCAAAAACTACACTGTGTTTAGCTAAGCCCAGACTCAGTGTCTGGGAAGAAGTCATATTTCACTTAAGCTTTAGAGATTTAATGTGTCCTGTTATCAAAAGGCCTTTCTCAAACTTTATTATTTAGGAATGAATGGCTAGTGTACGCTTTCAGCACGTAACCATTATGGTCATCTTGGGAACTGGCGATGTGCGCCTCACGTTGTAAGTACTTTTGCTCCCCGGCCACCACCCCCTCTCTCTTCACCAGATCCCCCCACTGCATCGCCAGAGTTCACTCCCATTTCCTACCATCCCTCAATAGTGCTGCCTTTTAAACTGTGGGGACTTTGGAATTCTCACACTAGAAAGCCTGTGAAATTGAACCTTTTGTCTCTGGTTTGTTTCACTGTGGTCTCCAGATTCACCCACTTTTCTCCACAGGACTCAGAAGTAGCCTTTGAGACTGAGCAGAACTGCACTGTGTGTAAACACTACATTCTTTTTCTCTATCCATTTGATGGAGGGATAGGCTGCTTCCATTGTTTTAGCTACTGTGAGTTGCGCTGGTGTAAATGTAGGTGTGTCAATCAGCGTATTATGTGGTTTTTCGCTCTTTTGAGAAGACATCCAGAGGTATAGCTGTGTCAGGTGGAACTTTTAGTTGGTGAGGAATTTCCATCCTGAAGCCTTCTGTGGTGTTGGGACTGTGAACTGGCACAAGCCCTGTGTAAGTCAAGATGGTGCCCCTCAAACTCCAGAGCACATCAGGGTCTCCCCTGTGGCTGGGGGAGGGCGGTGTCTGCCTCTGTAATGCCCTCCCATGCCACGGAGGCCTCATTGCCACTGAAGACCTTCGCTAAGGTCTGGGCAGCACTACAGGTGCTATGTACTATTCTTGCATCTCCTTTTTATTGAAAGTTGGGAATTAGTCTAAGAAATCATTTAAGTGAATTTCTTCAGTTAAAAAATAAGAGTGAAGATAATTACATTCTATGAAGAGAATCTGACCAGATCTGCACATTAAATCAGACGTGCTGCCTCAGTTCTTAAGGGACGTGTGTCAGTGGAGCCTTCTGGGAATCACCTGTTTCTGAGGTCCTGGGAGGGCTGCCACAGTAATGGAAATCCTTCTGATTTCCAAAGAGAATTTTGCCTACAGCTACCTCCCCGCCTCCCTACCTTTTACCCACTTTCTAAGAGGACCCTCTCCTCCTCTCCCTGCCTCTCCTCCTCCTACTCCTCCTCGCTCCTCCCTCCTCCTCCTACCCCTCCATTCTTTCTCCTTTCTTCTTCACTTGGTCTTCTCCCTCCACACCCACCCCCTCCTTCCAACCTTATTTCTTCACCTTCCTCTATTTTCTTTGTAAATCTTCCTTTAAAGAAAGTATAGCAGTGCTGCTAATAGAAGGTGCAACCCATTTGAAAACATTTATTAAAATGTGCCACATAATAATAACCTTTTGGCCCAGTATTGTTTGTTTCTAATACTCTAGAATTATCTATGGTACAATTTTGTTTTAAAAATGTAATGGACCATGATGATAATTGCATATCTTTAAGGCGTCTAATTGAAGTTTTACCTAGAAGGATTATAGGAAGCCTCAGTCCAACTCCTGAATCCCTCTGCCACTGCACCAACTTGTTCCCTTTGTTTTGTGGAGAGAGTCCCTGAAGCGCATGCCTTTAGCACCTTTGCCCAGCAGTCACTGCACAGCATGTTGGGTCCTGAGCCCCTGGTCAGCACTCACTCTTCCCACCCACTTTAGCTTCTCACCCCCTGGCCCATGCTCCCTTCCTCAGGGTCCCTGGCTGCCACACCCATGTCCTGTCTTGGGGCTAACACTTGTAGATCCCCTAAGGGAGTGAGCTCCTGACCCTGTGTCTTTCTGGGCTTGGCTTGTCCCTTGAGGAATACACCCTTGTGTCCCTTCCCTGGAAACCAGGACACCCTGCTGCTGTGGGGCCCACAGCATACTTCCACCTCTTCCCTGGGGGCTTCTGGGGGCCCCTAGGTCTATCCTAATGTTTGTGGGGTGAAAGGGAACTTGGCATTTGTGCATGTCCTCCATGCCCTGATTGCTATCTCTTTGGGGGAAGTGTCCTGTTCTGGGATTGTGGCGCTGGTCTTGGCTGCTGGGGGGGGGGCTGATTCACCCCTGGGGCAGTGTAGGGCTGCCTCCCTCTCTGTCACAGCTTCCTGTGCCAGGCAATGTCTCACTATGACCTGAATTGACCTGGTGCTGCCCTCAGGAGAGAGATGTGGAGCCTTTTGCCTTGTGTCTGTTGGCCATTTGTGCCACTACGTTTTAGAACCAGCTGTGTAGGCCCCTGGGTCACCTTTACTCAGGTTAAATTTATTTATTGATCTAGGTGTCGGCATTCCTCGCAAACTGGCTGTCAGCACTGGCCAAGTGCAGAGGTTTGTATGAAAATCGGCTGTCAGCACTGGCCAAGTGCAGGGGTTTATATGCCTCCTCTGGCCATTGCTCAGTGGTACAGGTGCTGGGGGCGGACCAGCCCTGAGTCTGTGTCAGCTTCTGATGCCTATTATGGGTCTGTCAGAATAGGAACCAGATCAGCCAGATTGGAATTTGAAAGCCATTTATTACTGAGCTCAGGGCCCCTCTATCAGGAGAGGACCGAAAGGTGGCTAGCCTAGGAAGCAGCGGGGTGGGGGTTAAATCCTGGAACCAAGCTGGGCGTGGTGGCGCATCCCTGTAATCCCAGTACTCGGGAGGCTGAGGCAGGAGGATTGTTGTGAGTTCAAGACCAGCCTGAGCTACAAAGTGAGCTTAAGGCCAGCCTGAACTGCATAGTGAGACCCTGTCTCAAAAAAAAAAAAAAAAAAAAAAAAAAAAAAAA
>PVKA01031834.1:15743-25980 GCA_004027165.1 Ctenomys sociabilis | reverse complement strand
AAAAAAAAAAAAAAAATTGCAAAAGCTTTGATAAGGAGAAAGTGGAAGTGGCTGAGGATGTAGCTGAGTGCACACACCCTGGGTCCATCCCACCCACACACAAAACATAGATCTAATAAAGGTCTCTTTACTCTCCAGGTTTGCTAAGTCATAAATACAAGTTCATCCCTAAATACTTAGGACTATGAGCTGCTTTCTTTCTTTTCCACCTAGTTTATAGTTCACAACTTAGGATCTCCCCAAGCTCACGAAAAGCCTCTTGTCCCTCTGCTTCATATTTTACTCCGTGGGTTGCATAGCCTTGCTCTCCTCATATTCTGCCGGTTTACTGAGCTCCTCCCCCTGCATGGAAATGACACAGTTGATACTGGTGCTGCCCTCGACATGGTTCTGGGCATGGCTGTGTTCACTTGACAGTAGTGAAGAGAGGAGCAGTGGACAGACACCACCAGGTACCCACCTGCAGAACACGCCACACCCTCTGCTGCCTTGTCTAAAACTTGTTCTTTGGCACAGTGTAGATATACATAATGGTCACATTCATCGAAGGGAATGTGTACCTGTACATGATATATCTTGATTCTTCCTTTTTGTTTCCTATTCCCTTCCCCTCCCTTCAGCCCCTCTTAACATTCTTATTTATAAAAGCTTGGTTTCCTTGTGTGTGTGCACCTGCGTGCGTGCATGTGCAACCAGCCATCGAACTCGGGACTTGTGCTTGTCAGCCCCACTTTTTCCTTCTTTTCTTTCTAGTCCCTTCCTTTCATTCCCTTTCCTCCCTCCTTAGTTTCTCTTCCCTTTTCAATGTTTTCGTCTCACTTCACAATGTCTATTACACATTTGAGTCCTCATTTACATTTTAAGTTCCTCACATCAGAGAAACACTGTGGTATTTGTACACGTGTGTCCAACTTACTTAAGAGTGTGATCTCAAGATGAATCCACATTCCTAGAAATGTCTCCAGTATATCCTTCATGGGAGACTCTGTGGTATTTAAAAAAAGAAATCCCACATCTTTGTCCATTCACCAGTTGACGGGCATTTGGTCTGTTTCCAAGATGCAGCTACCACAAGCAGAGCCACTATGTACATGTGTGCGCACATACTGCTGTACTCTGATGCTTTTAGTTCTTAGGGAAGATACAAAGAAGGAGGGGAGCTGGGTCAAAACCCCTAGTTTCAGCTTTTGAGGATTCTCCACCCTGATTTCTACAATGGTTATATCAGTCTACACTCTCACCAGCAATGGAGAAGGGTTTCTTTTTCCCCCACATCCTGCTGGCATTTGCAATTAGTTGATTTCTTAATAACAGCCATTCTTTCTGTGGTGAAATGAAATCTCAGAATTGCTTTAATTAGACTCTTTCAAATGACCAGTGATGTTGAACTTTTTTTTCATGTATTTATTTGCTGTCTCTCTTTCCTTACCTGAGAAGTGGGTATTCATCTCAGATGCCAAGTTTTGGGTTGCATCTTAAAATTTGTGTGGTCTGATTATTTTCAGCTCTTTCTGTACTCTAGATAGTAATCCTTTTTCTGAAGAACAACTGTCAAACATTTTTTTCCGTGTTGTAGGCTCTCTTTTCACTCTGTTGGTGGTTACTCTTGCTGTGCAAAAGCTTTCTTATAAGAAGGGCCAGGAAGATAGCTCAGTGGAATAAGTGCTTTCTTTCCTGGCAAGTTCAAGGCCCTGAGTTCAATTTCCAGTACCACAAAAAAAAAAAAAAAAATCATTCTAATAAGATGAGATCCCAGCTATTAATTCTTTGTGATAGTCCCTGAACAATTGGGGTTTTGTATCTTCCATCATATTTAATGTTTCCATTTTAATATTTATATCTTTGATCCATTTCAATTTTAACTGAGTGCATGGTGAGAGATATAGGCTAGTTTTCATCTTTAGTACATGGAAAGCCAGTTTTTCCAGAACCATTTATTAAAGAGGCTATCTTTCTTCCAATGAACATGTTTGGCACCTTTGTCAAAGATATGGTGGCTGAGTGTGTTTGGAGTGTTTTCTTCATTTTCTAATCTGTTCCATTGGCCCTCGGGTCTGATGTTTTTCCTAATACTGTGCTGTTTTTATTGCAACAGCTTTGTAATATAATTTCAAGTCAGGGATCGTGATGATTTTATGAAAATGCTTTTCTTATTCTGGTTCCCTTTTCACCGCAAATGAATTTTAAGATTGTTTTCTCTGATTCTGTGAGATATGCTGTTGGGGTTTTAATCAAGATTGCATGAAATCTGTATAACAGTTGCAGAAGTATGGCCATTTTCACATATTGGGTCCTCCTAGCAAGAGTGCAGGATAGCTTTCCATTCAGCCTCTTTGATTTCCTTGTCAGGGTCCTGTAATTTTCACTGTATAGATCTACTTCTTCTGTTAGGTGATTGCTAAGTGTTTCAATGTTTTAGATGCTATTGTAAAAGGTATGATTTCCCTAACTTCTGTGTGTTTGTTGTTTATGTATAGGAAAGCTGTTGTTTTTTAGCGTTGACTTTGTATAGAGTTATGCTGCTGAATTTATTTGTTAGTTCTAGGAGTATTTTGGTGGAGTTGTGGGGTCTTCCATGTAGAGTATCATGTCATCTGGGAATAATGATAATTTCAATTCTTCCTTTCCTATCTTTATTCCTTTCATTTTTCTCTTTTATGTAATTTTTCTGGCTAATGTTTTTAGAACTATGTTGAATAGGAGAGGTGACAGTGACACCCTTGTCCTCCTTCTGATTTCAGAAAGTTTTCTGTTTTCATCCATTCAGTGTATTGTTGGCTGTTGGTTTGTGATAGGTGGCTTTTATCAGATTTGATTAAGACCTTCTTTTCCAACTTCCTATAAGATTTTTCATGAATGAGCACTGGGTTTTATCAAATGCTCTTTCTACATCTACTGAGATCATGTGTATTTTGTCTTTGTAATATAGTGTATTACATTAATTGATTTGTGTATGTTACACCAAACCTGCATACCTGGAATAAATCCCACTTAGTCTAATTTTAGCCTTTGGCATGTGGAAAGCCAGTTTTTCAAGCACCATTTATTAAAGAGGCTATCTTTCTTCCAGTGAACACATTTGACACCTTTGTCAAAGATAAGGTGGCTGAGCGTGTTCCTAATTGTGTCCGCATCTTCTAATTTGTTCCATTTATCCTCATGTCTGTTTTTGTTTTTGTTTGCCACTATCATGCTGACTTTATCCCAGTAACTTTGAAATATAATTTCAGGTTAGGGATTGTGATGGCTCCTGCTTTGCCTTTGTTGCCCAGGATTGTATTTGCTATTCTATACCTCTTCCAGATGAATTTTAGGAATATTTCTCTAGATCTGTGAGGTATGCTAATGATATTTTAATTGGCATTGCATTGAATCTGTATAACTATTTTAACCATTTTCACAATATGGGTTCTTCCTATTCATGAGCAATGACCATCTTTCCATTTTCTGACATCCTCTTCAATTTTTTTCACAGTAGTGTAATTTTCACTGTACACATCTTTCACTTCCTTTGTACATTAATTTCTAAGTATTTCACTTTTTGGATGTTATTGTGAAAGTTATGGTTTCCCTAATTTCTCTTAGTGTGTGCCTCAGAAGCTAAGAGTCCAGAGGGAGCCAGGTACAAAGAAGAGAGCCTAAGGAGACTGGCCCCTTGAAATCTGGCAACCCCGAGACAAGGTAACAGATTCCTGGAGGCAGAGCCCTGTCCTGTGGTTCTTTGTTCCTTTACCTGGGAAGTTACCAAATAGTAATATGTAAACTTAGAGTTTGGTGAATGCCTGAAAGCAATGTAAACAACAGCTTGTTTACACCAAATTAGCTATGCACATTCCTTCTCCTGTTTGTAGACCTCAATAAGTGTGAGAAGTTCCAGTGGCTCAGGGCTCCCTTACAGAGACTAAACTCAGTGAGACCTCTGGGGCTATATTAATCCAGTCTTCCAACCTTTTCTTTTGGCCTCTAACTGATAACATACAAAAGTGTTGTACAGAAATGCTATTGATTTTTGTGTTGACTTTGTATCCTGCTACACTACTAAATCTAGAAACCTTTGGTGGAGCTTTTGGGGTCTTCTATGTAGAGTATCATGTCATCTGTGAATAACGATAATTTCACTTCTTCCTTTTCAATCATTATTCATTTTTCTCTCTTGTCTAATTGCTCTGGATAATGTTTCTAGAACTATATTGAATAGAAGCAGTGACAGTGCACATGCTTGTCTTGTTCTGATTTTAAAGGGAAGGCATTCAGTTTTTGCCCACTTAGTATGATGTTGGCTGTTGGTTCATCATAGATGACTTTTACCAGGTTGAGGTAAAGACCATCTATTCTGATTTTTTGTAGGTGATATAGGGACCTCCAAATGACGTCGGGGAAGTGAAACTCCTAACCTGACCTGGACGAGTTCCTGTTCTCTAAAACGGAAGAATGAATTTCAGGAACAAATGGAGATTATGAGCAGAATATATGTACTGAGGGAAAGAAAGCTCCAGTCCATCCAAGACAGGGACAGGAGGGGCCCCAAGAGGGTGGTGCCTGGGAAACTGTTTCTTCCAGGGACTTTTATAGTGTAAAACCATGCCAGGCTAAGTTGGAGAAATGGGGAACTCGCTTAGGTGAATGTGGTGTGGAACAAAACTCCAGTCAACCAAATGGGATTACAAGCATCATTGCTCAGGTAAAATTGATGAAGTCCGGCAAGTGGGCATGAATGTAGAACAGGACCTTATCTGGTAGCCATGAAGTAGCAGTTGGCTTTATGATTTCTTCTGGCTTTCTCAGGGTGATGATCAATCCTGGATGCTAATCTTTAGGGAGGTCAGCATTTGTTTGATCTTTGAACTTTAGATCTGGCTCACAGCAGAAGCATCCATCCCTCCCACAATTGTAAGGTACCTTGTCTTCTGTGTTATCTCCTTCAAGGGCCTGACCTTGTCTGACTGCCAATAATATTTCTATCTAACTCAGCTTCCTGCAACATAGATATTTATTACAAATGAGTGTCAGACTTTGTCACAACCTTTTTCTACATCTATTAGGATGACCATGTGATGTTTGTCTTCGTCTCTATTACTGCAGTGTACTACACTTATTGATTAACACGCATTAAACCACCCCTGCATTCCTGGGGTGAATCCCACTTGGCCATGAAGGATAATCCTTTTGATGAATTGCTGCATTCTTTTTGCTAGTATTTTGTTAAGGATTGTTTGCATCTGTCTTCATTAAGGAGATTAGCCTACGGTTCTCTTTTTTTTTTTTTTTTTTTTGGATGAGTCTTTCTATGGTTTTGATGTCAGGCTAATGCTGGATTTCAGGCATGAATTTGAACATATTTCTTTTCCTTTCAGTTTCATTAAAGAGTTTGAAAAGTAGCCATATTAGGTCTTCTCTAAATTTCTTATAGAAATCATTAGCAATTCCATCAAGACCTAGTCTTTTTTTTTTGTTGGTAGGTGTTTTGTTTTATTTTGATGCTAAGAATCAAACTCAGGACCTTATGCTTGCCAGGCAAGCCCTATACCACTAAACTATATCCCCAGACACTGTTGATAGATTTTTTAATTATATCTGCAACTTCATTGATTGATAGGGGTTTATAATAAGCACTAATACAGTTGTAATGGGAGGCCTCAGTATCCACTGCCACAAATAGATCATCTAGTCAAAAAAAAAGCAAGAAAGAAATATGGGAACTTTATATCAAACTTTTGAACAAATGCACATAGTAGATATCTAGAGTATTCCACCCTACAGCATCATGGTACACATTCTCAGCTGCATATGGGACATTGTCCAAAATAGATCACATACTACCTCATACAACATATTTAAATAAATGTAAAAAAAATTGAAATTATCCCATACATACTATCAGACCATAGTGCAAGGAAACTGAAAATCAATGGCAAAAGAAAATACCAGTAGCTGTGGCAAAATAGCTCAGTGGATTAAAGCATCTGCAAGCAGGGGCAGGGGCCTGGGATTCAATCCCTGGGCCTGCAGGGCCATACCCGCCCCTGGGGCACACTGAGACAATGACTGAGTCTGAGTGTGGTGCAGGCCTGTAATCCCAGCACTTGTGAGGCTGTAAACATTAGAATCACTATGAGTCTGATCTAGTAGTGAGAACTTGAACACACTGTAGACAGAAAAAAGAAAAAAACTGTCAAAACTTCATAAATGCATGAAAATTAAATAACACTCTCCTGAACAACAATGGCTCACAGATGAAATTAGAGAAAAAAATAAGACGGTTTCTACAGTTGAACTACAATGCCAGTACAACCTACTAGAACTTAAGGGGATGCGATGGAAGCAATTCTACAAAGGAAACTTAGAGTGGTGAATTACAGTATCAGGAAAATAGAGTGAGCTCCAATAACCTGCTGTTACACCTCAACCTTCTAGAAAAAAAAGAGCAAGTGAAACCTAAAGCCAAAAGCTCATGGAAGGGAAGAAATTATAAAGCTCAGAACAGAAATTAATGCAGTAGAGACTAAGAAAATAATCCAAAGAATCAATGAGTCAAAGCATTGGTTATTTGAAAGATTAAATAAAATTACAAACCCTTAGACAACATTCTCAAAAAAAAAAAAAAAGGAAGAAAAGACTCAGATTCCTCCAATTGCCAGGGAAGCGCTTATTGCTTAATCCACTGAGCCATGCCCCTGGCCTGAATAGCAAAACCACAACAGATCCTGTAGAAATCTAGATCATCAACACCTACTTTAAGAACCAGTGTTCTGGTAAGATGGAAACCACAGAATAAATGGACAAATTCCTAGGTATGTATGAATTACCAAAACGGAATCAAAAGATATAAAAATTCTAAATAAACTCTCTTTGATTCTGGGATTACCTCAACACTGCAAGTGGTGAGTTTGCTACTAGCTCCTAGTTCTGCTTTGCTTGAATGCTATTTATGTCAATCGCATGTCGAAACTCAGTCTCCCACACCATAATATTTGGAGAGGGCATGGGGTGAGACAAGATTTCCCTGTATAGTCCAGGGTGGCCTTGAACTCACTATGTAGCCCGCACTGGCTCTGAACTTGTGGCCATCCTACTGCCTAAGCCTCCCAACTGCTGGCATTATATGTGTACATCACCACATCTGGCTCTACTATATAGTATTAAGTGGGGAAACTGGAGGAGGTGATTAGCTCTTGAGCAAGATTAAGACCCTTACTGAAAGAGACTTCATACAGAGTTTGGGCTCTCTGGCTCTTCTGTTTCCTACCACATGAAGATGCAATAATACAGTGCTGTTGTGATAGCAGAGAATGGAGCTCCCACCATCACCTCAACCAACCCTATGGTACCTTGATGTTGGGCACCCTCCGTAACCATGAGAAAATACATTTCTGTTCCTTATAAATTATTCAGTCTCAGCTACTCAGTCATAACAGCACAAATGGGCTGAGACTGCTATAGATGAACCTCCATCCTCACCCCCACCCTGTGAGACTCTGTGTGATGTCAGCCCAAGCTACAGTGAATGATACCCAAGTCTTTTTTTTTTTTTTTTTTTTTTTTTTTGTCTTTTTGAGACAGGGTCTCGCTATGCAGTTCAGGCTGGCTTTAAGCTCACTTTGTAGCTCAGGCTGGTCTCGAACTCACAACAATCCTCCTGCCTCAGCCTCCCGAGTGCTGGGATTACAGGCATGCGCCACCACGCCCGGCGATACCCAAGTCTTCATGGTGGGTCAGGGCACCTACTGCAGGCTCTGAGGTCTTCAGGGACTCTCCTTGAGGTGGCTACTGAAGGCCCGAGGCAGCTTCTGTCCTGAAGCTGCTATGGTCAGCATCCAAAGGAAAGAAGATTATAAATCCTATGCTGTTCTTTAACTTGGACCAGAAGTGACAAAAGTATCTTTTTGTCATGGGCCCTGGCTGCTGAGAACTAGGGGAGCCCACAGGACATCTGGAGAATGGAGAATGTTACTGCCTCAAATTCATAGGCAAATGTGATGGGACCATTTACAGAATGTGGGGAGACCATTTACAGAATGTCACTTGTACCAGAACACAGCCATACTAACAAGCCATGGGACAATGATGCAATGCTTTATTGTGTTATTGAATCCAAAGTGCCACATGTTTGTATTAAAATAAGATCCATGATTATGCAATTACTTTTCATCATTTTCAAGGAAACCAAATCTTGTAAGAAATTGAGTTTTATTCTTCGTACAACACAATGAGGTGCTATGATTTAGCTGTAGAAGAAAGTTCTTAAAATAATACACCAGGCTCATCTGCTGATGCTGACCCTTCTGCTGCCACATGCAATTGCCCAGTTTTTTATCTCTTATAATAGTAACCAGCTTTGAAGCCAAAATCAGCTCTCTAGTTCTCTAGAACACCCCATCTGCCTCATCCTTCAACACTGGGAGTCCTTCGACGGTTCTTAACGGCCCAGGTGGTGCATACTATAAATCAATTGTCATGTGGCTTCTTTCCATGAAGCAAAAAAATTGTACGTATTTCATTGTAGTTGCAAGAATTAACTTTTTCATTCAATATAGCAATTTGTCCTGGATAACAAGCTTGCAGGCTATCTTTGGGATGGGGAACCAAAACAGTCATTCCTCACGTAAAAAATAATCTGGCTTTCTACACTCATTCCAGTGGGTCCAAATAATAGCCAAAGAGAATAGCAGCAAATGCAAGTTTCATATCAATTAACAAATGCAGCTCTTTTATTTGTATGACACAATAATTATTTCATTATCACTCTTCTCTTAGTTCATACAACTAGGGAAACAAAGAGTTGCAAAGCTCTATTTTTGTATCTTATAACTGATATCTTTATAACTTTTAATTCTGAAAAGCTATGAACCCCAAAAAATGTTACAAAAATTACTTTGAAGGGCCGGGCAGATTGCTCAGTGGAATAAGCGCTTCCCTGTCAAGAACAAAGGGCTGAGTTTAATCCCCAGTTTCAAAAAAAAAAAAACTTTGATGTTCTTTCAATATTAGAAAAGTTTTCATATACAAAGATAAGACAGAAATGGCATACAGTCAACTTTCCTTCCTCTTATGAGTCTCCTTTGAGATTTAAGTGGAATTTTGATTTTTCTAGAATCTGTCCCATGTATTTTGCCGTGGCATTAATTCAAAGCAAAGACCAAGGGGTAGGAAATGCCAGCAGTCATCAAAAGGCACCGAATTAGCTTCTCTTTTTGAAAATTTTATGATCACTAACACTGACAAATGTTTGCCCAGCATCAGAGCTAGGTGAAAATGCACACGTGCACACATATCATACACAAACACACACACTTAACATGTCGATTCTGTAAAACATGCCTGAGTGGACTCTTGGCATTTTACTGGATCCAGTCCCTATGAGATAAGCTGTTTTGGGCTTGGAATTAGAGAAGAAAGAAGCCACAGGGTCTTAAACAATGGGGAAACGAACTGACTCCCAGAATCATCAGGTCTAGAATGGTGTTCCCCAAGGTGTCCATTGTTGGTTTGTTGTCATTGCTTTGCATCCAGTGCTTTTGCTGCACTGTGCTGCTGCACAGGACTGGGACATGCAACTGAATGCGTTGTTGGGTGACACTCAACCTGGCCTGTAGCCTGTTTAGATGGAAAAGTCCACAGGTCACATACTTAGATGTCACTGCCATGTCAAATGCCTGCCAAAGTTCCTAAACACTCTCAGATTCTGAGTTTAAGTCATTGCAGGATGTTAACAAATAGCTCACAGCATTCTGAGCTCACCCTGCATTCTGAGTGGCATGGGTCTCTGGAGTGACTGCCCCCTGCCCTTAGGTTACCCTTTCTGTTCCCAGATGCTATTAGGCTGGGAGAAGGAGGTGTCCAGCGGCTTCAGCCTAATCTGTGACAATATCCAGAAGACAGAAAGTTCATCTGGAAGCTATAGCAAAAGAGCTAGGAAGAGCCATCCCAGGAGATTTTAGCAAAATTTCCACACAGCTTGTTGTCTCTTAGATGAGCTGCATGCTTACTACTGAACTTACGACAGCCAAGATAAAAGGGAAGACCCTAGAACAGGTGGAACTCTATTCCTCGGGGCACATGGGCTGCATAAGCAAAGTAGCCTGTAGATATTGGATTGAGTCCTTGGATTGTAGGAGCTCACAAGTGACATCAAGGGAGTGATGCTGAAACACACCCGAGGCCCGAGGGAGTCAGGCTGCCGCCATCGGAGAGGGGACGCAGGTGTCCAAGAGCTGCCTTCATCCTACAGGCTGCAGCA